>CM053330.1:39880943-39940943 GCA_028583605.1 Dastarcus helophoroides | reverse complement strand
CGACCATTTCTCAAAATAACATATTCTTGGAAATTTCGTTATGTTCAAAATTTTATTATTTTTCGATTTGTTTTGGAAAAATTTCGAATTGCTTTGAAATCATAACTTTTTAAATGTTTTGGTGTCGCGTAAAATTTCGAGTATTTTATGAAAATTTTCAACTTTCTCCAACTTTGGACTTATTTAAAATATCGAAATTTTTTTTTCAAATTTTCGTCCTTTTTTGGAAATTTCCACTTTTTCAAAATTTTTTGACTATTCAAAATCCCATCTTTCTTTGTAAATTTTGGCTAAAATTTTGGCTCTTTTTGAAAATTTCGACTATTTCTCAAAATAACAAATCGAAAATTGTCGAAAAAAGTTTGGAAAAAATGTTAAAATTATCAAAGTGTCGATTTTCAAAAAATCAGAATTTTGATAAAAATGGCAAGATTTGATTTAGAAAAACATTCAGAAATTTAAAAAATAGTCCAAAACTGTCAAGAAAAGAAACTCGACATTTAAGAAAAGGTCGACACAACTCTCTCTCTCTCTCTCTCTCTCTCTCTCTCTCTCTTTTTTCTCTCTCTCTCTCTCTCTCTCTCTTTCTCTCTCTCTCTTTCTCTCTCTCTCTCTCTCTTGGCTGTCGAAACGCGTTAGAACAACCTTTGTTGTGTTTTTTAATCTTTCTTGGTTTCAAGTTCTGTATTTTAATTTATGATTGTGATTTTTAGAAAAAGCTTAATTTCTTAAAAAGTCGAAATTTTGAAAAAATAAGGAAACATTTTGAAAAAAATTTGAAGTTTCACAAAAAAATTAAAATATTGAAAAAATTCAGCTTTTGAAAACGTAGACAGAAAATTTAGAACCAAATGACAAAAAAGTGGAGGTCGTAACTTTCAGAAAAGTCGAAATTTTCAATAAAAGTTAAAATTTTGTACAAAAGCGAAATTTTGAGGTAACTGGAGAGTCTTAAAGCAATTTTAAATTTAGACAAAAAAAGAGTTTATGTAAAAAAAATAAAAATTTCAAAAACAAGGAACGTTTCGAAGAGTTGAAATTTTTAAAAAGTGTCGAAAATTTCGAAAGTAGTCGAAATTTCGAAAATAGTCGAAATTTTTGAAGCTAAATTTTCAGAAAATACCAAAATTTGTAATAACTTTATTACAGAAAATTAATCAATTCTTAGGGAGGTCAAAATTTTGGAAAAAAAATTTTAGATGAAGTTGAAATTTTCAAGAGAAAACCAGATTTTGATATCATCGCCATCTATCCTTGTTGAAATACAAATCTTGTCTCCTGAAACCAAAAAAGATTAAGAAACACAACCGAGGTTGCTCCGAAGCAACTTATACTGTGTTTCTTAATCTTTCTTGGTTTCAGGGCACAAGATTTTTATTTCAATTTTTGAAGATAACCAAGGATCAGTCCGTTCCACAAAAAAAAATTATTCGTTTGCGCATCCTACTTGTAGTCTCGCAATGCTTTGAAGGCATAATGGAATTACGCTTTGCGAGTAAATTAAACTTTGTTTTTTTCAATTTATTTATCATTTCTTCGGCCCAGTTTGGAAATATTTAAATTTTTATGGTTTGTTGACAATTTTCTAAACAGTTTTTGAAATGCGATTACGTGATATTTAAATTTATTTTAATTTCAAAAATTGTTTAGAAAATTGTCAACAAACCATAAAAATTTAAATATTTCCAAACTGGGCCGAAGATATGTTAAATAAATTGAAAAAAACATAATATTTCTGGTCAATAAGGGTCTACCATGAAGAATAAATTAAACTTTTAAAAAAAGTTGAAATTTTAATACAGAATCAAAATTTTTAAAAATCCAACAATACAAAAAACACATGTTATAAAATTTGGGCATAGAAATCAGTCAATTTGCCGTCTCTCTTGAATAGCCGCCATTGTGCGGCGTACAACCTGCACACTTACACGCAGTGGCCCTGCCAGATAGTTGTTATCGTGAAGCAACTCGCGTGCAAGTGTACATCTCCTGACGACACACCTTTTAGTCTAGATTGTCTTAAACGTACTACAGGTTTTCCAGAGAGAAAAACGTCCCGGATGAGGTATAGGATATAAAATTTTTAAAAAAAACCTAGATTTTGCATTTTAAGTCAAATTGGAAAAAAAATTGCAGCTTTCAAAACATGAAAAAAAAACTTGTGGTTGATAAATTCTTAAAACTTGTCTGCTTAAGAATTCTTGAGTTGATGCTGTCTGGTTTAAATTGGAATGTTTTAGTTGTTTCTCAAAAATTTTACTTTTTGAAAGAGCACAAGATCGCTCTGTAACGAGTTAACCAGTTGAACAAGATTAATGTCTATTTGATTGCAATTATTTAATTTTCTATGGATTTAATGAACATTGCGTAATTGAACCTAGTAATTATAATGCTTTTCCAACCTTATTTTGAACTAAGAGCTAATAAATAAGCAACTTGAGCTTTGATTTTAATAAATTCTCCACCAATTTACCGAATATCGTATTATTCAGGACTTTTAAAAAGTGCGAATTTAAAGAATTTCCGTTTTTCGAATTTTAATAAATTTCAAGCTGCACACTTCACTTTGCAGACAATTACCTGTTATTAATGATTTAAAAAATGGTTATAATTTAAATATTGTACATATTTTGATAATAAATAAATTAAATATGGAATGGATGAAAGAAAAGAATATGCATGCTTACTAATAATATTCCTCTGTTGATTATGTGCATAGAGTCGAGTCGAGATTAAAAAAAGTTTGTTTCTTATTAAACTAGTTTGGAACTCAATCATAAAATGCTACCATATTACATATAAAGTACCAAACCATCAGCATGCAAATGTTAAAATAAAAAATTCAAAGTTTAAATCTAGGCCGAAATGATGAAAGTTTACAGTCCGGATTGAATATAAAAATATCCATGGTTCGACAAGGCAGCGAATGCATGAGAGTAGAACATCAAAGAAGAGTTTCAACGCCACTCGGTCATGAGTCCAAACGAGGATAAAACTCTCAGTTTATATTTTACATGCAAATGAAAGATTTCGTGCAACCAACCAACATTTCAGGGCTGTTGCATATGCATATTCAATGCGCTGAAAAACGGAAACTGTGCATGTCACAATATTGCGTATTTTTTCGTCAGCTTGTATATGGTAAATTTCGGACAGGTTTGGCACTTATTGCTTTAAACATGAAACGATTAGCTTATGTTAAACGTTATTTGTTATCTGTTATCGGAGGTATTAGAAAAATTAATTAACAATTACCGTTTCTAATAAAAATAAAAACAATGGGGAGACTGCTGACAGAAGTGAAATTTTAAAACTATTGTTTTTTAGTTCACAATCGGCTTCTTAAAGTTCCTAATTTATCAGATTTTAACTGCCTTCCTTGTAATCAAGGTCTCGCTCACTGTCTGTCTCTTTCTGTATAAATAAACAGCTACTCTTACATAATAGAAAGCTGCGCTTTGTTTTTTTTGTAATTTTAATCTGTGCGAGATTTCAATCTCAAGACAGTTACCACAGAAATCTGTCATAGAAAATTGGTCACAATTAAGCTTTTGAGTTAAAATAAAACTCAGAAGAAATAGCAAAATCCACAACCTTTATCTCCGCACAACAAAAATGTTTAATCAACATCTACCTAAAGTTCAACATAAACATTGATTCGAGCAATCACTTCGAATGTGAGCCCTGAAGGCAATCCAACTTAAATCAATTTTTCATGTGGAACAACTTTTTGCTCCCTCGAAATACACGCAAAAACCAGTCTGTCCCCCAAATTTGAATAAAATGAACTGGCCCTCGGTCAAGTGATCAGACAATCTCTGGAACCTGTCTAAACGTCAGCGTAATGACTTCTCCCAGCAAAAAACGACTCGAGCTCGTGCGGTAAAATCTTCGACTGACAGAGCAAAGGGGCGAAAGAGGGTGAAACCGAGGGCCCCGTTGCGATCGCATCGCATTCCTAGTCCAAACGTGGCATCGGCTCGCAATTTATCTTAAAAGTGTCAAGCTTCAGCGCGGTTTATCTGTCTTAATCCATCCGAGATGGCCGCGCGACGTTCTTATCTGCGGACGCGTCGCTGTCGAGATAAACCTCAAAAAGATGACTGCTCGAGGCGGCCTGCGACATTTCGCTCTTTAAACACCGAGGATGTGGGCCAATTGATGTCCGTTTTTGACGGAGGTTGACGATCCGGTGTTAAGATGTGTCGGGAAAGCTACTCTTAATCCACGCTGACTTCGGAGAAGTTGATGCGTTATGGCGCATCCACCGTCTCGAGGACTTAGCAACTGAAACCGAGAATTTTAGCCATCGAGCCACATATCTTTGCCCCGGGGTCCCTCCAACAAATAGAACAATCTTAATCAATATTTTGTTACCAGATATATTCATAGATTATCATTGTTTTTGCTGGAAAGAATATACTGTAACAAAATGTATTTATAGAATTTGTATTAGTGATTTTGTAAGGAATTTTCTAGAAAATTTGGTAATGGAAAGCGGCCGCGATAATGAATTAAATGGGGGATCAACGCTCCAGAAATTTCCGCAAGCGATAATCTTATCTGCACGGAGATCATTCCAGAAACCGGAACGGTATCTAAATACGCGGTCGTCTTTCCCTCAGTTAGTCAATGAATAAGTTAGTTAATTAAACAGTGTTAGTGAGTTAGTTAATCAGTTGGTCAGTTAAATGTATTATAACTGTAGTGTTTCAGAATCAGTTTGGAAATAAAGTGGTTACAATTCACGAAGTATTAATTTTCGAACCAATAGCACGCAACAATACGATGTATAAGATCAGAAGTGGGGCAACTTCTTTGTCGACCAAATAAAATTTTTGTATAATGACGCGGGTCACATCAATCGTTGGTAAAACCGAAAATGTGCACCTTGCCAGAAATTTCGATTTTTTCGATTTTTATATCAAATCAAATTTTAATTGTCTTCCCAAATTTGCCCTTTCTTGAAATTTTAATTTCATTCTCAAAAGTCGACCTTTTTTTGAAATGAAACTTTCTCAAAACCCGACTTTATTTTAGCTCTTTTCTCGACTTTTTTTCGAAATTATGATTATTTAAATTTCTACTTCCAAATTCGTCTTTTTTTAAAGTTTTCATTTTTTAAGGCAATCGGCTATTTTCAAAAATCGACTTTATTAAATCCTAATTCGTGAAGATTTCGTTTTGTTTCCTCAGTTTTTGTCATTCTTTAAAAATTTTGACTTTTCTCTTAAAATTGTTTCTCGCAAAATTTAGGTATATTTCTGGAAACGATTTCTCCTCCAAATTTGATTTTTTTTGATCGAAAAATTGATTTTTTTAGTTCGCCTTTTAAAGTAGGATTTTCAAAATTTTGACTTTTCTCTTAAAATTGTTTCTCGCAAAATTTAGGTATATTTCTGGAAACGATTTCTCCTCCAAATTTGATTTTTTTTGATCGAAAAATTGATTTTTTTTAGTTCGCCTTTTAAAGTAGAATTTTCAAAATTTTGTGTTTTCTCTTAAAATTGTTTCTCGCAAAATTTAGGTATATTTCTGGAAACGATTTCTCTTCCAAATTTGATTTTTTTTGATCGAAAAATTGATTTTTTTTAGTTCGCCTTTTAAAGTAGAATTTTCAAAATTTTGACTTTTCTCTTATAATTGTTTCTCGCAAAATTTAGGTATATTTCTGGAAACGATTTCTCCTTCAAATTTGTTTTTTTTTGATCGAAAAATTGATTTTTCTAGTTCGCCTTTTAAAGTAGAATTTTCAAAATTTTGACTTTTCTCTTAAAATTGTTTCTCGCAAAATTTAGGTATATTTCTGGAAACGATTTCTCCTCCAAATTTGATTTTTTTTGATCAAAAAATTGATTTTTTTTAGTTCGCCTTTTAAAGTAGGATTTTCAAAATTTTGACTTTTTCTCTTAAAATTGTTTCTCGCAATATCTCGCAAATTTAGGTATATTTCTGGAAACGATTTCTCCTTCAAATTTGTTTTTTTTTGACCAAAAAATTGATTTTTTTTAGTTCGCCTTTTAAAGTAGGATTTTGTCTCCAAAAGTTGGGTCTTTTTTCAAAATTTAGGTATATTTCTGAAAACCATTTTTTCCTCACAATTGTTTTTTTTATGATAAGATGGATTTTTTTTAGTTCTTCTTTTAATGTATGATTTTAACCCCAATAGTTGGGTCTTTTTTTCAAAATTTAGGTATATTCCTTCAAACCATTTTTTCTTCACAATTTGTCTTTTTATTAAAAGGTGGACTTTTTTTTAGTTCTTCTTTTGAAGTAAGATTTTGTATCCAATAGTTGGGTATTTTTCTGAAGAGAGATAATTTTTTTTATCGACTTTCGGTCTTTTTTGGGAAATCAATATATTGAAATTCGTCTTTTTTGCCAAATTTCTGCTGTGTTTCCAAAATTTCACTTTTTTCCCACGAAATGTTAATTTTTTATTAAAACAATTCGACTCATTTTAAATTTGTCTTTTTTTTCTTAATTTTTCTCAAAGTTCGACTAATTCAGGCAATGCAGACTCTCGTCTTAAAATTTGACCTTTTCTATTTTTTGAATTCTTGATTTGGTCCCCAAAAATGGTTTTCTCAATCAAAATTTCAATTTTTTTCTCGAAATTAGATCAACATTTTATTAGAAAAAGGGTTAATTTTTATTCGAAATGTCGACTTATTTCTTAAAATTTAAGCTTTAACATTTTTAGAAATTTTGACTTTTGCCTCAAAATTTGGACTCTTGCTTCGAATTCGTCCTAAAATTTCAACTTTATTTCAACATATTTACCCTTTTTGACACCTTGAACTCTGTCCTCAAAATTCCACTTTTTTTCGGTCTTTTTTTAGAAGTTTATATTTTCTTGAAGTTTGACTTTGTTTTTTAAATGGATCTACTTCTCAAATATTAAATTAATTCTCAAAATTCAAGATCAAGTTCAAGATCACGGGAGTTCAAGATCACGTTAACTCAAGGCCACATTATCTTAGAGTCACGTGTGTTAAGATCAAGTAGGCGTATAGTCATGTGAGCTTAGGATCATTTCAGCTCCAGATTACGTGAGTTGAAGGTTACGCAAGGTCAAGGTCACGTAAGATCAAGGTCACTGAACTCAAGGTCAAATAAATCGGTTATGTGGTTTTAAGGTCATGTGGTTTCAAGGACAGGCGCGTTCAAGGTCAGGCGCGTTCAAGGTCAGACGCGTTCAAGGTCAGGCGCGTTTAAGGTCAGACGCGTTCAAGGTCAGGCGCGTTCAAGGTCAGGCGCGTTCAAAGTCATGTGAGTTAAGGATCACCTACATTCAGGATTACGCTGGCTAAAGGTCACGTGCGTTCAAGGTTGCGTAAACTCAAAATCACTTGAGTTGAAAGTCATACTAATTCAAGGTAACGTAAAGTTTAACGTCATTCTATCTCAAGATCATGTAAATTCCAAGGTCACGTTAGTTTAAGGTGACTTAAGTAAAAGATCGTACGAGCTTAAAATCACGTAAATTTAAGATCACTTAAGCTTAAGGCCACGTGATCTCACAGTAACGTGAATTAAACGTCATGTGAGTTCAAGGTCACGTAATACCAGTGACGTGAATTCAAGGTCACGTAAATTCAAGGTCGTGATTTCAAGATCACAAACTTTACCGTCATGTCGGGTCAAGGCCATATAAGGCCAAGGTCACGTAAGGCCAAGGTCACGTAAGGTAAAAGTTGCGTAAGTTTAAGGTCGCGGCAGTTCAAGGTTACTTGAATTTAGGGTTGTGTGTTATCAAGGTCACACAAGGTCGCTCAAGTTCAAGGTAAGGTAAGGTCAAGTTTGTGGTCGTTCAAGGCCACATAAGTTCAAGGTTACGTAAGTTAAAGGTCAGCTGCATTCGGGATTGTGATGCCTTAAGGTTTTGTGCGGTCAAGGTCACATAAACTCAAGATTTCTTGAGTTTATGGTTATACTAGTTCAAAGTAAGGCAAGTTTAACGTAATTTATTCTCAAGGTCATGTAAGGTCCAAGATCACGTTAGCTTAAGGTCGCATGAGTTAATGAGTTTAACATCACGTAAATTTAAAATCACTTGTGCTTAGGGTCACGTGACCCCACAGTAACGTGAATTAAAGGTGACATGAGTTTAAGGTCATATAATATCAATAGTATGAGATCAATGTCCCGTGAGTTTAAGGTCACGTAATATCAGTGATGTGTGATCAAGGTTACGTGAGTTCAAGACCACGTAAGTTAAAGTCACCTGCATTCAAAATTGCGCTAGCTTAAGGTCACGTGCGTTCAAGGTCGCGTTAACTGAAGATTTCTTAAGTTCAAGGTCATACTAGTTCAAGGTAACGTGAGTTGAACGTCATTTGATCTCAGTCACGTAGGATTCAAGATCACGTTAGCTCAAGGTCACATAACTAAATAGCCTAAAATCACGTAAATTCAGGATCACTTAAACTTAAGATCACGTGACCTCACAGTAACGTTAATTAAAGGTTACGTGCGTTTAAGGTCACTTAATACCATTGAAATGAATTCAAGGTCAGGTGAGTTCAAAATTACACGAGTTTGAGGTCACGTTAGCTCAAGGTCACGTAAGTTAGAGATCATACGAGCTTAAAATTGTGTGAATTTAGGATCACTTAAGCTTAGGAACACGTGTTCTCACGGTAACGTGAAATAAAAGTTAGGTAAGTTCAAGGTTACGTAATATCTTTAACATAATTTCAAGGTCACATGAGTTTAAGGTCACATAAGTTAAAGGTCACTTGCATTCAAGATTACTCTGGGTTAAATTCACGTGCGTTCAATGTTGCGTAAACCCAAGATTACTTAAGTTCAAAGTCATACTGGTTCAAAGTAACGCGAGTTCAACGCATTTGGTCTTAAAGTCATCTAAGGTCACGTTAGCTCAAGGTCACATAAGTTAAAGATCAAGCTTAGAATCACGTGAATTCAAGATCACTTAAGCTTAGGGCTACATGAACTCACAGTAACGTGAATTAAAGGTCACGTGAGTTCAAGGTCACGTAATATCAGTTGAAGTGCATTCAAGGTCACGTGAGTTTAAAATCACACGCGTCTGAGGTCGCGTTAGGTAACGTGATTGGGTTAGCTCAGGTCGCGTGCGTTCAAGGCCATGTTAGCTTACGTAAGTTCAAGGCTGTGTAAACTCAAGATTATGTAAGCTCAAAGTCTCGTGAGTTCAAGCCACCTGATCGCAAGATTTTTTTTGGAAATCCGTCTTTTCTTTAAAATCAAGGTCGCCCAAACTCAAAATTCAAGGTCATACTAGTTCAAGGTAACGCAAGTTCAACGTCATTTGATCTTAAAATCATATAAGGTCCAAGGTAACGTTAGCGCAGTCACACAAATCAAAAATCACACGAGCTTAAAATCACGTGAATTCAAGATCACTTAATTTTAGGGCCACGTGAATTAGAGGTCACATAAGTTCAAGGTCACGTAATATGAATTCAAATTCAAGGTCACGCGAGTCCAAAATCACACGCGTTTGAGGTCGCGTTAGGTTCGTGATTGGGTTAGCTCAGGTCACTTGAGGTCAGGCCAGGTAAGGTCAAGGTTACGAGAGTTCAAGGCTATGTTGGCTCGAACTCATGTGAGTTCAAGGCTGTGTAAACTCAAGATCATGTTAGCTCAAAGTCACATGAGTTCGAGCCACCTGATCGCAGGATTCGAATTTTTTCTTCGAAATTCCTCTTTTCTTCAAAATCAAGGTCGCGCAAACTCAAGATTCAAGGTTATACTAGTTTAAAGTAACGTGAGTTTAACGTCATTTGATCCTAAAATCATATAAGGTCCAAGGTGACGTTAGCTCAAAGTCACACAAATTAAAAATCACACGAGCTTAAAATCACATGAATTCAAGATCACTTAATTTTAGGGCCACGTGAATTAGAGGTCACATGAGTTCAAGGTCACGTAATATGAATTCAAATTCAAGGTCACACGAGTCCAAAATCACACGCGTTCGAGGTCGCGTTAGGTTCGTGATTGGGTTAGCTCAGGTCACTTGAGGTCAGGCCAGGTAAGGTCAAAGTTACGAGAGTTCAAGGCTATGTTGGGTCGAGCTCACGTGATTTCAAGGCTGCGTAAACTCAAGATCATGTTAGCTCAAAGACACGTGAGTTCAAGCCACCTGACCTCAGGATTATAATTTTTTCTTCGAAATTCGTCTTTTCCTCAAAATTTCGAGTTTTTTCGAAGTTTCATTAAACAGAAGAATAATTGTCGCTCGAAGTTTCAATTTTTTTTCGCAAATTTTAACTATTTGTGTTTCTGTAAATTGTACATCTTGTCACATAAGTTAAAGATCAAACGACCGTAGAATCACGTGAATTTAATATCACTTAAGCTTAGGGCTACTTGAACTCACAGTAATGTGAATTAAAGATCACGTGAGTTCAAGGTCACGTTAGTTCAAAGTCATGCAAGTTCAAAGTCATGTAAGTTCAAACCACCTGACCTCAGAATTAGAATTTCTTCTTCGAAATTCGTGTTTTCCTCAAAATTTCGACTTTTTCCGAAATTTCATTAAAAAGAAGAATAATTGTCACTCGAAGTTTTAATTTTTTTTCGCAAATTTTAACTATTTGTGTTTCTGTAAATTTTACATCCTCTTTCAAAATACTTCGTTTTATTAAATTTATACTTTTTTTTTTACTATTTTTCTCTTTTTTTAGGTGCGACTTTATTGTTGAAATTCTACTTTTTTTCTCTTAATTTTAATTTATATGATATATTTTACCTCTCGCTCTTTTTCTGGAAACTTCAGCTTTTCTTCAAATTCGACTTTTTTAAATTGGGATTTTTTCGAAATTTGAAATAATTTACAAAACTTATCTGTTTTTTTCCCAAAATTTTGAGTTCATTCCCGAAATTAAGCCTTTCGTGCAAAATGTGGGAAATCGGATTTTTTCTCAAAACTTTGAATAAAACATCATGTGAGTTCATGGGCACGTAATATAGTGACGTGAATTAAAGGTCACGTGAATTCAAAGTCGTGATTTCAAGATCACAGAGTTCAAGGTCACTTCGGTTCAAGACCACATAAGGTCAGGGTCACATGAGGTCAATTTCGTGTGAGTTTAGGATCGCGGTAGTTCAAGGTGACTGGAAGTTAAGGTTATGTACGATCAAGGTCACCCAAGTTCACTTAAGGCCAAGGTCGGGTAAGGTCAAGATTATGAGAGTTCAAGGTCACATTAGTTCAAAGTTACGTGAGTTGAAGGAGAGTACGATGTCTTAAGGTCACGTGCGTTGAAGGTCGCTCAAGATTACTTAGTAAGTTCGAAAATAAATCAAAACAAGGACGAAATTGCGAAGAGGTAAAATTTTGACTTTTTTTATTGAAAATTTCAAAATGTTCAGACTTTTTTTCGAAAGTCTCACTTTTTTAAAGATTACGACTTATTTTCGGAATTATAGATTTTTTTTATTGTCAATTATTATTTGAAAAATTTGACTTTTTTTTGAAAATTTCGGTTTTTTTTTTGAAAATCTGAACTGTCTTTAAAATTTGGTCTTGATTTAAAAATTTCGACTTTTTTGAGAATTGTATCTTTTTCAAAATGTAGACTTTCCAAGTTATCAACTTTTTTTTGCAAATTTCGATTCTTATTTCAAGTATCGTTTTTTCACAAAAATTTGATTTTTTTTTCAAAATGTCGACTTTGAAACTTTCAATCTTTTTCAACATTTTCACTTTTTTATTGAAAATTTCAAATATTTTTAGGACTTTTGACTTCTTGAAATTCTGGTTTTTTAAAAACGAAATTACGACTTATTTTCGAAATTTCGGTTCTTTCTCTAAATTTTGATTCTTATTTGAAAAATTTGACTGTTACTTCCTAATTTTAAGTTTTCACTTCTGGCGGCAGTCCCCCACGTCTGGCTCATCACTAAGGGGTCCGTGTAGATCCAAATAAAATCTCTTAGCGGTGCGACGTTGAAAAATGTTGGCAAAGGGTGACGTAGACCAAAGTACACCCTCATAAATGCTCGGATCGTTCAATAGCGAGCATAAAAACTTTGAAAATGTGTTTGTTTATTAGCTCCAATTTTGCCGTTTGATTGCCATATTACCCCTATTACACACGTTTTCGACGAAATTGTAAATAAAATTGCTAGCAAATATTTGTTCTGTACTTCAATATAGGACAGCAATTAACTTGCTGCAAAAAAAACATGATTTAATTACATCATAGAGCGCCAATTATCATGTATTTCAAATATTTACTCCTTCCTAGAGGATAATTAAAAAGCACGGGATGGAAGTAGAAGCAGAAGGCTTAAGGATAAGCAATACAACGAGCTATTAGTTGTGAGAGCTTTACTCAACTTGTTAACCAATTGAGCGCTTCTGAAGTAAATTGTAAACTTTTCTTTTTACCTTCGAGAAACCGCTACTTAATACTGTAACTGAATTTAGAACGAATTCCGAAGCGCTGAATTTAAAATCGCCCTTCCGTGTCATTTTATATAATTAAAAACCACGTTTTCGATTTGTCAGCGTCGTGTTTATTAGTATGTTGTTAATGGCAATAGCGCTACACCTTTGTAACTTCAAATTAAGCAAGGCAGGTGAAATTAATCCCTAGCAATTCATTACTGTTTTTTACGCCTTCCATTTTCCTTCGACCAATTCAATCGGAAGAATGATTAGTGTTTTTTGCGGCCAGGTTTAATTGTCTAAACACAAAAACCGAATCCATTAATCATAATCACACACTAGAAATATGCCCCGACCGAAATGAAAATTAATATAATTGGTAATAGCATTCCGTTCGTGAATCCTTTGGGGGCGCTATTAGATATCGACATATAGAGGTATGTAATTAGCGAGCTAAGGGTCCTCTGTAATTAGAGTTAAAAGGTCATATTAAGGTCGTCGAGGCGACAATGTAATCAAACTGGAATTAGAAGCGGGTCCCCATTAGTCCCGATGCATTGGCCCGTATTTCCTAAGCATGCTTCTACCTGAGATATTAGATCGACTTCAGTAGATAGACAAAGGCGGTTCTAGCACAAAATCCTATTTGTTCTTATGAAGGTCCATCGTGTGAAGTGGGACTAAACTTGAAATTTCAAAAAATCGATTTTTTTAACTAAATTTCAAGTAGTTAGACGTTTTCTACAAATTTTCTAATATTCATAACTATTAAACCTTATTAATGATTAAAAAGCAACATATATTCAAAAATTCCATAATGTTTCAATACCGGACCAGGTTTCGCATTACTGCATCATCGGCGATTATACCAGCAATTTTCAAATTTAAATATAATAATATTTATCAATATTTTTATTTTAAAATTAAAATTTTGGTAAAAGTCGAAAATTTGCGAAAGAAATTTTGAGGAAAAACCTTAAATTTTTCTAAAGAAATTTATACAGAAAAATCGAAATTTTGACATTCTTTTTGATATCATGTTCTTCTTAAAATTTCACGAAGACTTCTCTCCCAAATTTCGACATTTCATTGATATGTCCAACCCTTACTTCATGAAATTCTGTATTATTCATAACTAATAAACCTTATTAACGATAAAAACGCAACAAAATTTAAAAACCTTGTGGAATTTTTAAATTTTGTTGCGTTTTTATCGTTAATTAAGTTTAATAGTTATGAATATTCGACATTTCGCTAAAAAAATGTTGCAAGAACTTCAATATGTTCAAAATTTTGACTTGATTTTGATTAAAAATTAGTGATACTTCAAAAAAAGGACGAATTTCGAGGAACAAAAAAAACAAAATTTCGAGAAGCATAAAATGCTAAATTTTAACATAAAAGTCGACATTTCCAGAAAAACCAAATTTGAGAACTATTAAGAAAGAAATAGAAATTCCAAATGAGTTTATATTTTAAGTAAAAAGTTATCTCTTTAAGAAATGGATTTTTCCGTTGGAAGTCAAATTTTGAAAAAAAAGACGAATTTTGAGCAATTAAAAAAAAATAGATGCATTTTGAAAGTAAAGTGAAATTTCGAAAACTAGAGAAAAAGACCAATTTAAAAGTAGTCGAATTTGGAAAAAAATTCTCTGAAATTCCAGAATAACCGAACTTTAAAAAGAGACGAATTTTCTCAGCAAAAGTCAAATTTTGAGAACAGAAGTTAAATTTTGAGAACAGGAATCAAAATCTTGATAGAAAAAAGCCAATGTTAAGGAAAAAGTTGAAATTTGTAAAAACACAAAAGGTTAAATTTCGATAAGGTTGCGAAAAGCTTGAGTTCAATTTCATGTGAGTTTAGGATCGCGGTAGTTCAAGGTCACTGGAAGTTGAGGCCACGTAAGGTCAAGGTCACACAAGGTCACTTAAGACCAAGGTCAGGTAAGGTAAAGCTTACGAGAGTTCAAGGTCACATTAGTTCAAGGTTACGTGAGTTGAAGGAGGGTATTTACGATTACCATGTCTTAAGGTCACGTACATTGAAGGTCACTCAAGATTACTTAATAATTTCGAAAATAAATCAAAACAAAGACGAAATTGCGAAGGGGTTAAAATTTTGACTTTTTTATTGAAAATTTCAATCATTTTTAAAATGTTTGACTTTTTTTCGAAATTCTCAATTTTTAAAGATTACGACTTATTTTTCAAATTACAGATTTTTTTAATTTCAATTATCATTTGAAAAATTTTGAGAACAGAAGATTAAATTTTAAGATCATAAGTCAAAATCTTGACAGGAAAAAGCCAATGTTAAGAAAAAAGTTGAAATTTGTAGAAACACAAAAAAGGTTAAATTTCGATATTTCGGGAGAAATTTTCAAACTTCTGAATAAAATTTGGATTTAATTCCGAGAAGAAAAGATCGAAATTTGGAAGAAAGGCAATTTTCGAGTTGAAATTAACATTTCTAGAAACAAAAAATCTCTGATTTTGAGAGCAAAGCCTACGTAAGTGAAAAAAAAAACAAACTTACATAAAAATCATTATAAATTTCGAAACAGCGCAAAAAGGATGAAAGTTTTGGGAAAAAAATCTGATTTCCCACATTTTGCAACAAAGGTTTAATTTTGGGAATGGAGAAAGAAAAAAGAGATAAGTTTTGTAAATTATTTCAAATTTCGAAAAAGCCTAATTTAAAAAAGTCGAATTTGGAGAAGAGCTAAAGTTTCCAGCGGAAGGTAAAATATATCATAGAAATTAAAATTAAGAGAAAAAAAAAGTAGAATTTCGACAATAAAGTCGCACCTAAAAAAAAGAGAAAAATAGTAAAAAAAAGTATAAATTTCATAAAACGAAGAATTTTAAGACAAGATGTAAAATTTACAGAAACACAAATAGTTAAAATTTCCGGAAAAAAATTGAAACTTCGAGCGACAATTATTCTTCTTTTCAATGAAATTTCGGAAAAGTTGAAAATTTGAGGAAAAGACGAATTTCGAAGAAAAAATTCTAATCTTGAGGTCGAGTGACTTGAACTCACGTGACTTTGAGCTAACACGATCTTGAGTCTACACAGCCTTGAACTCACGTGAGCTCGAGTTAACATGGCCTTGAACGCACGCGACCTGAGCTGACCCAATCACGTACCTAACGAACGCGTGTGATTTTAAACTCACGTGACCTTGAATTCATTTCACTCATATTACGTGACCTTGAACTCACGTGATCTTTAATTCACGTTACTGTGAGTTCACGTAGCCCTAAGCTTAAGTGATATTGAATTCACGTGATTCTACGCTCGTTTGATCTTTAACTTATGTGACAAGATGTAAAATTTACAGAAACACAAATAGTTAAAATTTGCAAAAAAAAATTGAAACTTCGAGCGACAATTATTCTTCTGTTTAATGAAACTTCGAAAAAACTCAAAATTTTGAGGAAAAGACGAATTTCGAAGAAAAAATTCTAATCCTGAGGTCAGGTGGCTTGAACTCACGTGTCTTTGAGCTAACATGATCTTGAGTTTACGCAACCTTGAAATCACGTGAGCTCGACCCAACATGGCCTTGAACTCTCGTGATCTTGAGCTTACCTGGCCTTGACCTCAAGTGACCTGAGCTAACCCAATCACGAACCTAACGCCACCTCGAACGCGTGTGATTTTGAACTCGCGTGACCTTGAATTCATATTACGAGACCTTGAACTCACGTGACCTCTAATTCACGTTACTGTGAGGTTACGTGGCCCTAAGATTAAGTGATCTTGAATTCACGTGATGTTAAGCTCGTTTGATCTTTAATTTATGTGACCTTGAACTAACGTCACCTTGGACCTTATATGATCTTCAGATCGAATGACGTTGAACTCGCGTTACCTTGAACTTGTATGACCTTTAACTCAAGTGATCTTAAGTTTACGCGACCTTGAACACACGTGACTGTAAGACATCATAATCCTAACTACCATCCTTCAACTTATGTAACCTTGAACCAATGTTTCCTTGAGCTTTCATAATCTTGACCTTACCTGACCTTGATATTACGTAACCTTGTGTGACCTTGACCTTACATCACCTTAAATTTGAGTGATTTTAAACTAACGCGATCCTAAACTCGCATGACCTTGACCTCATGTGATCTTGACCTCATGTGGTATCAACTCAATTTAACTCAACTTTGAATTAGCGTGATCTTAAATTCACCTCACTAATATTACGTGACCTTGAACTCACATGACCTCACGTTACTATGAGGTCACGTGGCTCCAAGCCCAAGTGATCTTTAATTTACGTGATTTTAAGCTCGTATGATCTTTAACTTAAGTGACCTTGAGCTAACGTGACCTTAGACCCTACATGATCTTCAGGTCGAATGACGTTGAACTTACGTTACCTTGAATTAGTATAAGTTTGAACTCAAGTGATCTTGGGTTTACGCGACCTTGAACGCACGTGACTGTAAGACATTGTAATCCTAACTACCATCCTTCAACTCACGTAACCTTGAACCAATGTTTCCTTGAGCTTTCGTAATCTTGACCTTACTTGACCTTGATATTACGTGACCTTGTGTGATCTTGACCTTACGTGACCTTAAATTTAAGTGACTTTGAACTACCCCGATCTTAAACTCAAATGATCTTGACCTCATGTGACTTTGACCCTATGTGGTTTTGACCCGACGTAACTTGAACTAGACTTTAAATTCACGTGACTTAGAATTCACGTGACTTAGAATTCACGTCACTGATATTACGTGATCTTGAACTCACATGACCTCACATTACTGTGAGGTCATGTGGATCCAAGCTCAAGTGATCTTTAATTTGCCTGATTTTAAGCTCATATGATCTTCAACTTAAGTGACCTTGAGCTAACGTGACCTTGGACCTTACATGATCTTCAGGTCGAATGACGTTGAACTTACGTTGCCTTGAATTAGTATAAGTTTGAACACAAGTGGTCTTGGGTTTACGCGACCTTGAACGCACGTGACTGTAAGACATTGTAATCCTAACTACCATCCTTCAACTCACGTAACCTTGAACCAATAGTTTCCTTGAGCTTTCGTAATCTTGACCTTACCTGACCTTGATATTACGTGACCTTGTGTGACCTTGACCTTACGTCACCTCAAATTTGAGTGATTTTGAACTAACGCGATCCTAAACTCACATGACCTTGACCTCATGTGACCTTGACCTTATATGGTATTGACCCGACGTAACCTTGAACTCAACTTTGAATTTACGTGATCTTGAATTCACGTCACTGATATTTACGTGACCTTGAACTCACATGACCTCACGTTACTATGAGGTCACGTGGATCCAAGCCTAAGTGATCTTTAATTTACCTGATTTTAAGCTCATATGATCTTCAACTTAAGTGACCTTGAGCTAACGTGACCTTGGACCTTACATGATCTTCAGATCGAATAACGTTGAACTTACGTTACCTTGAACTAGTATAAGTTTGAACTCAAGTGATCTTGAGTTTACTCGACCTTGAATGCACGTGACTGTAAGACATCGTAATCCTAACTACCATCCTTCAACTCACGTAACCTTAAACCAATGTGACCTTGAGCATTCTTAATCTTGACCTTACCCGACCTTGATATTACGTGACCTAGTGTAATCTTGACCTTACGTGACCTTAAATTTAAGTGACTTTGAACCACCGCGATCCTAAACTTACAAGACCTTGACCTCATGTGACCTTGACCCTATGTGGTTTTGACCCGACGTACCTTGAACTAGACTTTAAATTTACGTGACCTAGAATTCACGTCACTGATATTGCGTGATCTTGAACTCACATGACCTCACGTTATTGTGAGGTCACGTGGCCCCAAGCCTAAGTGATCGTATGATTTTTAACTTAAGTGACCTTGAGCTAACGTGACCTTGGACCTTACATAACTTTCAGATCGAATGACGTTGAACTTACATTACCTTGAACTAGTATGACCTTGAACTCAAGTGATCTTGAGTTTACGTGACCTTGAACACACGTGACTGTAAGACATCGTAATCGTAACTACCATCCTCCAATTCACGTAACCTTGAACCAATGTGACCTTGAGCTTTCTTAATCTTGACCTTACCTGACCTTGATATTATGTGACCTTGTGTGATTTTGACCTTACGTGACCTTAAATTCGAGTGACTTTGAACTACCGCGATCTTAAACTTAAATGACCTTGACCTCATGTGACCTTGACCCTATGTGGTTTTGACCCGACGTAACTTGAACTAGACTTTAAATTCACGTGACCTAGAATTCACGTCACGGATATTACGTGATCTTTAACTCACATGACCTCACATTACTGTGAGGTCACGTGGCCCCAAGCCTAAGTGATCTTTAATTTACGTGATTTTAAGCTCGTATAATCTTTAACTTAAGTGCCCTTGAGCTAACGTGACCTTGGACCTTACATGACCTTCAGATCGAATGACGTAAATTTACGTTACATTGAACTTACGTTACCTTGAACTTACGTTACTTTGAGTTTAAACTCAAGTGATGTTGAGTTTACGCGACCTTGAACTCACGTGACCTTAAGCCAGCGTAATTCTGAATGCAAGTGATCTTGAACTTACGTGACTTTGAACTTATGTGATCTTAAACTCATGTGACCATGGACGCGCCTGCCCTTGAACCCGCGTGACCTAGAACCCACGTTACCTGGAACCCACGTGATCTGGAAATCACATGACCAAACTCACGTGACCTTGAACTGAGTGACCTTGAACACGCCTGATCTTGGGCACACGTGACCTAGAACCCACGTGATCTGGAAATCACATGACTTAACTAACGTGACCTTGAGCTCAGTAATCTTGACCTCGCGTAACCTTGAACTCACGTGATCTGGGGCTTACATGACCTTAAGCTCACATGACTACGCCTACGTATTCTTAACACACGTGACTCTAAGATCATGTGGCCTTTATTTGACGTGATCTTGAAGTCACGTAATTTTGAACTTGATCATTGAATTTTGAGAATTAATTTAATGTTCGAGATCAATTTATAAAACAAAGTTGAACTTTGAGAAAACTTAAAAGACCAACGCCTAAAAAAACAGAACAGAACTTAGGTGATGTTGAGTTTAAGCAACCTTGAACGCACGTGACCTTGATCGCACTTGACAAGCCAGCGTAGTCCTGAATGCAGGTGATCTTGAACTCATGTGACCTTGAACTTACGTGACCTTAAACTTATGTAAACT
This sequence comes from Dastarcus helophoroides, assembly GCA_028583605.1. Taxonomy (NCBI): domain Eukaryota; kingdom Metazoa; phylum Arthropoda; class Insecta; order Coleoptera; family Bothrideridae; genus Dastarcus; species Dastarcus helophoroides. The sequence continues at coordinate 39,921,316 of CM053330.1, read as the reverse complement.
TGAACGCGCCTGACCTTGGACCCACGTGACCTTGAACTCAAGTGATCTTGAGTTTACGCGACCTTGAACGAACGTTACTTTAAGCCATAGTAATTTTGAATGTAGGTGACCTTTACCTCATGTGATTTTAAACTTAAGTAACTCATATTACGTGACATTGAACTCAAGTGGCCTTTATTTCACGTTACTGTGAGAACACGTGCTCCTAAGCTTAAGTGATCCTGAATTCACGTAATTTTAAGCTCGTATGATCTTAAACCTATGTGACCTTGAGTTAACGTGACCTTAAACTCGTGTGTTTTTGGAGTAAGGTGACCTTGAATTCACTTCAATGGTATTACCTGACCTTAAACTCACGTGATCTTTAATTGACATTACTATGAGGTCACATGGTCCTAAGCTTAAGTGATCTTGACCTCACGTGATTTTAGGCTCATTAACCTATGTAGCCTTGAGCAAACGCGATCTTGAACCTTACATGACCTTGAAATCAAATGACTTTGAACTCGAAGTTACCTTGAACGGGTATGACCTTGAACTCATATGATCTTGAGTTTACGCGACCTTGAACGCACGTGACTTTAAGCCATAGTAATTTTGAATGCAGGTGACCTTTACCTCACGTGATTTTAAACTCACGTAACTGATATTACGTGACATTGAACTCAAGTGGCCTTTATTTCACGTTACTGTGAGAACACGTGGTCCTAAGCTTAAGTGATCCTGAATTGACGTAATTTTAAGCTCGTATGATCTTTAACCTATATGACCTTGAGCTAAAGTGACCTTAAACTTGTGTGTTTTTGGAGTAAGGTGACCTTGAATTCACTTTAATGGTATTACCTGACCTTAAACTCACGTGATCTTTAATTGACATTACTATGAGGTCACATGGTCCTAAGCTTAAGTGATCTTGACCTCACGTGATTTTAGGCTCATTAACCTATGTAGCCTTGAGCAAACGCGATCTTGAACCTTACATGACCTTGAAATCAAATGACTTTGAACTCGAGTTACCTTGAACGGGTATGACCTTGAACTCATATGATCTTGAGTTTACACGACCTTGAACGCACATGACCTTAAGCCATCGTAATCTTGAATGCAGGTGAACTTTAACTTACGTGACGTTGAACTCACGTGACTTTGATTTCACGTCACTGATATAACGTGACTTTGAACTCACATGACTTTGATCTCACGTCACTGATATTACGTGGCCTTGAACTCACGTGATCTACTTCACGTTACTGTGAGGTAAAGTGGCCCTAAGCTTAAGTGATCTTGAATGCACGTGATTTGAAACTCGTTAACTTATGTGACCTTGTACCATAACTTTGAACCTTGCATGCCTTGAGATCAAATTACGTTGAACTTGCGTTACTTTAAACTAGTATGACCTTGAACTCAAGTAATCTTGGGTTCAAGCAGAGAAATACTGTATCTGTGTATCTCGTTACTGTTCACGTACTGTGAGGTAACGTGGCCCTATGCTTAAGTGATCTTGAATGCACGTGATTTGAAACTCGTTAACTTATGTGGCCTTGTACCGTGACTTTGGACCTTGCATGACCTTAAGATCAAATTACGTTGAACTTGTGTTACTTTAAACTAGTATGACCTTGAACTCAAATAATCTTGGGTTAAAGCAGAGAGATGTATCTGTGTATCTCTCTGAAGATGATAGCTTGGCTGTCGAAACGCGTTAGAGCACTTTTGTTGTATTTTTTAATCTTTTTTGGTTTCAGGGGTCAAGTTTTGCTATTTCAACCTTTAAAAAGCCATAATTTAGAAAAAAGCAAAATATTCCAAATTAAGTGAAAACTTCGAAGAAAAAGCGAGTCGAATGAGTTTTAAAATGTTGAAATTTTCAAAATAAGTCGAACAGTTAAAATCTTCATAAAAGTTTGAATTTTCGAATAGGTGACCCTCTCTTCGTTCAGGCAGACGAAGGTGTGCATATCAGCTGTCATAAAATTATATACATTGACAGTTATTTATACTGAATGATACTCCTTTAAAATAATGATAACACTGCAAAGGCCCTGCCAGTAACACGATATAATAAATAACCATTTTCATTTTTGATAGGGGTAGATACGTAATCAACGAGCCCTAAACGTAACACATTTTATAGTGATCCCGGCAGATATGGAAATTATTTATAATTAAAAGAAGTGCCCATGTGTTGTTATACGCATTCCAAATTAGATATAATGCAGATAACATTAGCTAATGATTCAAAAACGAGGGCACGCGATCCAACAACAACTTGGCCGCGGTATGTCGATCTTCCTTTTTCTGCAACTCGGGGCGGTTCGAAACTTTTCAAACATTATACTCGACCCTACATCGCATTATTTAGTCAGTAAAATAAAAGGCTATTTCGAATGGAGTACATTTAAAAGTATAAAATTGCGGCGGTTTCGGAGGCGAAGGCTTAGAACTCAAAGAATATGTAAAATTTAACCGGTTCGCCTAGGGCCCTGCGAAACGTACAGATGAATCTGTCATAAGTTGAGTTTACAGGAAAAACAAACAATGCTTGGCTCGATAATGGGGAAATTTGGGTAATTTTACATTTAAGCCATTTTTCGTTTAGTTGTTATTAATGAATGTAAGGAAGAAGCGTCTAGATTTAAAAATTGTTTCAGTATATTTCAGTATTTAGCCAATTTCGAGAGCATTTTATATTTGACTTTAGCTTCTATTTTTTTAATTTCGACTTTTTTTTGAGTACCTCAATTTTTTCTCGGAATCTTCGATCTTTTTTTTAGTGAGTTTTCGTTGTTGAATAATTTTGAGAAATTGGAAATTACAAAATTAAAAACTTTTTTGAAAATTTAACTTAAAAAAAGACTCATTGACAATGTCGATTTTTTTTAATGTAAATATTTTTTTTTAGTAATTTTTCGATAATATTGACTTCAGTATTTTTTTTAATTTTCAATAGGGGATAAACTTATCGTTTCGCCTCATCATCTTGTTAATTTCGTCAGCAACATGCTTTACTGTTAACATTAGATAACATAATTTAAATACAAATTACAAAATAGAAAATACAAAATACAACATTTTAAATGAGTGAAAAGGTCAAAACTTTCATTAAATTCCAAATTTCCAAAAAGGATTGAAAGGGTTCAAAATAATAGAATTTAAAAGTGTTTTTATAACAACCTTAAAAACAGTCAGATTTTCAAAAAATCTCTATTTCAAAATTTTATATTTTTTGAATATTTTGACTTTATCTCGAATTGCGATCCAGTTTTTGGCTTTATTTTTGAAAATGTTGACATTTTTGCAAAATTTTCAGCTTGTTATTGAGAATGCCTGACTCGAACTTTTAATTTGTTTGCAGATCTGATTGTTTCTAAATTCCATCATTTTAAACCATTTAAATTTTTTTGAAAATTTTAATTTTTTAAAAGTTTGGATCTTTCGACTCGATTGAAATGTTCGATTTTTTATTTCGACTTTTTTTTTTAAATTTCTGTTTTTTTTTCCCAAAATTTTAGTTTCCGAAAACTAACGACTTTTTAAAAAAATCCGACGTTTCCATTTTTATTAAAAATTTCGACTTTTTTTGGAACATTTCAGCTTTTTTTAACATTTCGACTTTGTATCTTAAAAATCACGAATTTGAACTTTTCTATTTTTTCTTTTTCCAAATTTTTAATTATTTTTTAAATTTCAGCTCTTTCACAATTTCGTCTTTGTTTAAAATTTTGATTTATTTTCGATCTTTCTGAAAACTTTGACAGAAATTTCGATTTTTTTTTATAAACTTGTATCTACATATAAATTTGAAAATGTTTATTTGAACTTAATCTTCTTCAAAACAGTCACTTATTTTTTAAATGTCCACTTTTGAAAAATTTCAACTTTTTTCAAAAATGTCGACGCTATTACTTTTTTAGAAAATTCGACTTTTAAAAAAATTTTGACGCTTTCTCGAAGTTTTCACTTTTGTGTAGTACAATGCACTTTTATTTGAAATTTTCAACTTTTATAGAAAATTTTCACTTTTTAAAAAACTAGATATTTTTCAAAATTTTTAATTTTTTAAAGTTTTTGTACGAGTTTCATTCAATTTGTTCAAAACTTCGACATTTTATCATCAAAATTTCGACTTTTTCCAAAAGTTTGACTCTTTTTTTTCATAATTTTAACTTTTTTTGAAAATTTCGACGTTTTATCATCCGACCCATTCTCAAAGTTTTATTTTTTTTTGAGAATTTGAATTTTTTGAAAATTTCGACTTTTTGTGAAAATTTTAAAGTGATCTTTTGCTTGAAACGTCAAATTTTCGATTTATTCTCGAAGTTCGAGAATTTAATTTTCATACAAAATGTTGACTTCTTACGAGCATTTCGACTTTCTTCAAAAATGTCGTCATTATTATTTTTTAGAATATTTCGACTTTTTAAAAAAAATTTCGACGCTTTCTCGAAGTTTTCACTTTTGTGTAGTACAATGCATTTTTATTTGAAATTTTCAACTTTTATTGAAAATTTTCACTTTTTAAAAAACTAGATATTTTTCAAAATTTTTAATTTTTTAAAATTTTTGTATGAGTTTCATTCAATTTGTTCAAAACTTCGACATTTTATCATCAAAATTTCGACTTTTTCCAAAAGTTTGAGTCTTTTTTTTCATAATTTTAACTTTATTTGAAAATTTCGACGTTTTTTCATCCGACCCATTCTCAAAGTTTTATTTTTTTTGAGAATTTGAATTTTTTCAAAATTTCGACTTTTTGTGAAAATTTTAAAGTGATCTTTTGCTTGAAATGTCAAATTTTCGATTTATTCTCGAAGTTCGACTTTTTTGAGAATTTAATTTTCATACAAAATGTTGACTTCTTACGAGCATTTCGACTTTCTTCAAAAATGTCGTCATTATTATTTTTTAGAATATTTCGACTTTTTAAAAAAAATTTCGACGCTTTCTCGAAGTTTTCACTTTTGTGTAGTACAATGCATTTTTATTTGAAATTTTCAACTTTTATTGAAAATTTTCACTTTTTAAAAAACTAGATATTTTTCAAAATTTTTAATTTTTTAAAATTTTTGTATGAGTTTCATTCAATTTGTTCAAAACTTCGACATTTTATCATCAAAATTTCGACTTTTTCCAAAAGTTTGAGTCTTTTTTTTCATAATTTTAACTTTATTTGAAAATTTCGACGTTTTTTCATCCGACCCATTCTCAAAGTTTTATTTTTTTTGAGAATTTGAATTTTTTCAAAATTTCGACTTTTTGTGAAAATTTTAAAGTGATCTTTTGCTTGAAATGTCAAATTTTCGATTTATTCTCGAAGTTCGACTTTTTTGAGAATTTAATTTTCATACAAAATGTTGACTTCTTACGAGCATTTCGACTTTCTTCAAAAATGTCGTCATTATTATTTTTTAGAATATTTCGACTTTTTAAAAAAAATTTCGACGCTTTCTCGAAGTTTTCACTTTTGTGTAGTACAATGCACTTTTATTTGAAATTTTCAACTTTTATAGAAAATTTTCACTTTTTAAAAAACTAGATATTTTTCAAAATTTTTAATTTTTTAAAGTTTTTGTACGAGTTTCATTCAATTTGTTCAAAACTTCGACATTTTATCATCAAAATTTCGACTTTTTCCAAAAGTTTGACTCTTTTTTTTCATAATTTTAACTTTTTTTGAAAATTTGGACGTTTTATCATCCAACCCATTCTCAAAGTTTGATTTTTTTTTGAAAATTGGAATTTTTTAAAATTTCGACTTTTTGTGAAAATTTTAGTGATCTTTTGCTTGAAACGTCAAGTTTTCGATTTATTCTCGAAGTTAGACTTTTTTGAGAATTTAATTTTCATACAAAATTTTGACTTCTTACGAGCATTTCGACTTTCTTCAAAAATGTCGTCGTTATTATTTTTTAAAATATATCGACTTTTTAAAAAAAAATTCGACGCCTTCTCGAAGTTTTCACTTTTGTGTAGTGCAATGCTCTTTTCTTTGAAATATTAAACTTTTATAGAAAATTTTCACTTTTTTAAAAAACAAGATTTTTTTAAATTTTAAAATTTTTAAACTTTTTTATGATTTGCATTTAATTTGTACGAAACTTTGACATTTTATCATCAAAATTTCGACTTTTTCGTGAACTTTGACACTTTTTTTTCATAATTTTAATTTTTTTTTGAAAATTTCGACGTTTTATCATCCAACCCATTCTCAAAGTTTAATTTTTTTTTAAAATTGGAATTTTTTAAAATTTCGACTTTTTGTCAAAATTTTAAAGTGATCTTTTGCTTGAAACGTCGAATTTTCGATTTAATCTCGAAGTTTGACTTTTTTGAGAATTTAATTTTTATACAAAATTTCGACTTCTTATGAGCATTTCGATTTTTTCAAAAATCTCGATGTTTTTCCTTTTTAGAAAATTATGACTTTTGTAAAAATATTTCGACATTTTCTTGAAGTTTTTACTTTTATACAGTTATTTTATGTAGCTTATTTGAAATATTCAATTTTTTTTGAACGCTTTCACTTATTTGAAAAACTGAATTTTTTTCAAAATATCTACTTTTTCATGATCTTTATTTTCCTTTTTTTTTGGAAACTTCGGCCCTTAATCATCAAAGTTTAGATTTTTTCTGAAAATTTGACTTTTTTTCAAAATTTTAACACTTTCAAAATTCCCACTTTTTGTTAACAAAATTAGAATATTTTTGAAGACTTTTTTGGAAACATAATTTTTTAACCTTTTCAAATTTTAAGCTGTTCTATAATTTTAACTCTTTTTTTGAAAACTTCGTTTTATCATCCGACTAATTGTCGAAGTTTGATTTTTTATCAAAATTTCGGCTTATTCTCAAAGTTTGACTTTTTTCCAAACTTCTACTTTTTGTGAAAACTTTGAATTTAAAAAAATTTTAATTTTGAAAATGTTCATCCTTGAAACGTCTAATTTTTGACGTTTTATCATCAAAATTTGACTCTTTTTGAATGTTTCTTTTTGAAAACTTTGACGTTTTATCATCAGACTCATTCTCGAAGCTTAATTTTTTTGAAAATTTAAATTTTATTTAAATTTTGACTTTTTGTTAAAATTTTGACTTCTTTTAAAAGTGTTTTTGAAAATAGTAATCTTTTCCTTCAAACGTCGACTTTTTCTAGAAGTTTGACTCTTTTTTTTCAGAATTTTAACTTTTTTTTTGGAAATATCGACGTTTCAGCATCCGACTTATTCTGAAAGTTTGTGTACTATGAAAATTGGAATTTTTTTCAAATTTCGCATTTTTGTGAAAATTTTGACTTCTTGTGAAAAGTTCAACTTTTTTGTTTTCAAAAATATTGTTGTTTTTGCTTTTTTTTTGTAATTTTAATTTCCTCCTAAAAAAAGGCGACGTTCTTTCGCAGTCATTGCTTTTGTTGGTAAATTGCACTTTTATCGAAACATTTTTTTTTGAACATTTTCTTTTTTTTGAAAAATTGAATATTTTTCAAGATTCCATTCTTTTGAAATCTTTAAACTTTTATCAGGATTTTCATTTTATTTTTTTGGAAATTTCGACCTTTTATCATCAACATTTCGATTTTTTCTGAAAATTTGATTCTTTTTCGGAATTTGAGCTCTTTCAAAATTTCCACTTTTTGTTAAAAATTAGATTTTTTTGAAGACTTTTTGAAATTTTTGTTTCAATATTTCGACCTTCTGAAGTTTTTTACAATTTGGACTTTAAAAAGTTTTCATAATTTAACTTTTTTTTAAAAATTTCGACGTTTTATTATCAAAATTTCGACTTATTCTCGAAGTTTGACTTTTTTCCAAATTTCTGCTTTTTTTTGAAAACTGAATTTCTTTTAAATTTTCTTTGAAAATGTTGATCCTTTTCTTAAAACATTGAATTTTTGACGTTTTATTATCAAATTTTGGACTTATTCTCAAAATTTGGCTTTTTTGAATTTTTTTTTTTGAAAACTTCGACGTTTTATCATCAGACTCATTCTCGAAGTTTGACTTTTTAAATTATCTTTAAAAAATGTTAATCCTTTTCTTGAAACGTTAAATTTTTGACGTTTTATCCTCAAAATCTTGACTTATTCTCAAAATTTGACTTTTTTGAAAATTTGTTTTTGCAAACTTCCACGTTTTATCATCAGACTCATTCTCGTAGTTTGACTTTTTAAATTGTCTTTGAAAAATGTTAATCCTTTTCTTGAAACGTTAAATTTTTGACGTTTTATCCTCAAAATCTTGACTTATTCTCAAAATTTGACTTTTTTGAAAATTTGTTTTTGAAAACTTCGACGTTTTATCATCAGATTCATTCTCGAAGTTTGAATTTTTAAATTTTCTTTGAAAATGTTAATCCTTTTCCTAAAACGTTGAATTTTTGATGTTTTATCATCAAAATTTGGACTTATTCTCAAAATTTGACTTTTTTGAAAATTTGTTTTTGAAAACTTCGACGTTTTATCATCAGACTCATTCTCGAAGTTTGACTTTTTAAATTGTCTTTGAAAAATGTTAATCCTTTTCTTCAAACGTTAAATTTTTGACGTTTTATCCTCAAAATCTTGACTTATTCTCAAAATTTGACTTTTTTGAAAATTTGTTTTTGAAAACTTCCACGTTTTATCATCAGACTCATTCTCGAAGTTTGACTTTTTAAATTGTCTTTGAAAAATGTTAATCCTTTTCTTGAAACGTTAAATTTTTGACGTTTTATCCTCAAAATCTTAACTTATTCTCAAAATTTGACTCTTTTGAAAATTTGTTTTTGAAAACTTCGACGTTTTATCATCAGATTCATTCTCGAAGTTTGAATTTTTAAATTTTCTTTGAAAATGTTAATCCTTTTCCTGAAACGTTGAATTTTTGATGTTTTATTATCAAAATTTGGACTTATTCTCAAAATTTGACTTTTCTGAAAATTTGTTTTTGAAAACTTCGACGTTTTATCATCAGACTCATTCTCGAAGTTTGACTTTTTAAATTGTCTTTGAAAAATGTTAATCCTTTTCTTGAAACGTTAAATTTTTGACGTTTTATCCTCAAAATCTTGACTTATTCTCAAAATTTGACTTTTTTGAAAATTTGTTTTTGAAAACTTCGACGTTTTATCATCGGACTCATTCTCGAAGTTTGACTTTTTAAATTGTCTTTGAAAAATGTTAATCCTTTTCTTGAAACGTTAAATTTTTGACGTTTTATCCTCAAAATCTTAACTTATTCTCAAAATTTGACTTTTTTGAAAATTTGTTTTTGAAAACTTTGACGTTTTATCATTGGACTCATTCTCGAAGTTTGACTTTTTAAATTGTCTTTGAAAAATGTTAATCCTTTTCTTGAAACGTTAAATTTTTGACGTTTTATCCTCAAAATCTTAACTTATTCTCAAAATTTGACTTTTTTGAAAATTTGTTTTTGAAAACTTCGACGTTTTATCATCAGATTCATTCTCGAAGTTTGAATTTTTAAATTTTCTTTGAAAATGTTAATCCTTTTCCTGAAACGTTGAATTTTTGATGTTTTATCATCAAAATTTGGACTTATTCTCAAAATTTGACTTTTTTGAAAAATTTTTTTTTTGAAAACTTCGACGTTTTATCATCAGACTTATTCTCGAAGTTTGACTTTTTTTGGGAATTTGAACTTTTTCCAAATATTGACTTTTTGTGAAAACTTTGAATTAAAAAAAATTTGTTTCTGAAAATGTTCCTTTCTTTGAATCGTCGAATTTTGCCTTTTTGTGAAAACTTCGAATGTTTTTCAAAATGTTTTTGAAATTGTTGATCTTTTATTTAAAACCTCGAATTTTCGACGTTTTATCAACAACATTTCGGCTTATCAGAGTTTGAACTTTTTTGAGAATTTGAATTTTTTTCAGAATTTTGACTTTTTGTGAACATTTCGACTTTTTTTCAAAATTTGTTGACCCTGTTGACGCTTTTCTTGAAACGTCGAATTTTTGTAACTTCTTTCTGAAGAATCATCATCAAAATTTCGACCTTTTCTCGAAGTTTGACTTTTTTGGGAATTTGAATTATTTTCACATTTTCAACTTTTTGGGAAAACTTCGACGTTTTATTATCAGACTCATTCTCGAAGTTTGACTTTTTTCGAGAATTTGAATTTTTTTCAAAATTTTTACTTTTTGTGAAAACTTTGTATTTAAATTTGTTTAATGGTCCTTTCTTTGAATCGTCGAATTTTTAAGTTTTATAAACAAAATTTCGACTTTTTGTGAAAAGTTCCAATTTTTTTTAAAATGTTTTTGAAATTGTTGATCTTTTATTTAAAAGGTCGACGTTTTTACAATAACATTTCGGCTTATCAGAGTTTGAGCTTTTTTGAGAATTTGAATTTTTTCTAGATTTCGACTTTTTGTGAAAATTTTGACTTTTTTTTTAAAATTTTTTGACCATGTTGACGCTTTTCTTGAAACGTCGAATTTTTGTAACTTCTTTCTGAAGAATCATCATCAAAATTTCGACCTTTTCTTGAAGTTTGACTTTTTTGAGAATTTGAATTATTTTCACATTTTCAACTTTTTGGGAAAACTTCGACGTTTTATCATCAGACTCATTCTCGAAGTTTAACTTTTTTCGAGAATTTGAATTTTTTTCAAAATTTTTACTTTTTGTGAAAACTTTGTATTTAAATTTGTTTAATGGTCCTTTCTTTGAATCGTCGAATTTTTAAGTTTTATAAACAAAATTTCGACTTTTCGTGAAAAGTTCCAATTTTTCTCAAAATGTTTTTGAAATTGTTGATCTTTTATTTAACACATCGACGTTTTTACAATAACATTTCGGCTTATCAGAATTTGAGCTTTTTTGAGAATTTGAATTTTTTCCAGATTTCGACTTTTTGTGAACATTTCGACTTTTTTTCATAATTTTTTGACCCTGTTGACGCTTTTTTTGATACGTCGAATTTTTGTAACTTCGTTTTGAAGAATCATCATCAAAATTTCAACCTTTTCTTGAAGTTTAACTTTTTTGAGAATTTGAATTATTTTCACATTTTCAACTTTTTGGGAAAACTTCGACGTTTTATTATCAGACTCATTCTCGAAGTTTGACTTTTTTCGAGAATTTGAATTTTTTTCAAAATTTTTACTTTTTGTGAAAACTTTGTATTTAAATTTGTTTAATGGTCCTTTCTTTGAATCGTCGAATTTTTAAGTTTTATAAACAAAATTTCGACTTTTTGTGAAAAGTTCCAATTTTTTTCAAAATGTTTTCGAAATGGTTGATTTTTTATCTAAAACGTCGAATTTTCGACATTTTATCAACAACATTTCGGCTTATCAGAGTTTGAGCTTTTTTGAGAATTTGAATTTTTTTCAAGCTACGACTTTTTTTTCAAAATTTTTTGACCTTGTTGACGCTTGTCTTGAAACGTCGAATTTTGTAACTTCTTTTTGAAGAATCATTATCAAAATTTCGACCTTTTCTTGAAGTTTAACTTTTTTGGGAATTTGAATTATTTTCAAATTTTCGACTTTTTGTGAAAACTTTTACGTTTTCTCAAAAAAAATTTTACAATGTTGACCTTTTTTTTGAAACTTCGAATTTTCGCAAATTCGACTTTTTCAAAAATTGGCCTGTTCCTGAAACTTTTAATTTTCTTTTAATTATTTGAAAATCCCCCTTTTTTTAATTTTGAACGAATTGCAATTGGATTAAATTGAAACGAATTCAAAACTTAACAAATTTTCGTTTTTAAGGATGGTATTTTAAAGTGTGGTATTTTTCAGGCTTGAAAATTTTTAAAACGAAGTCAAAATTTAGAATATCTAAATTGGAAGTTTTCGAGTTTAAAACTTTAACGTTTAGGAGTTTGTATTGAAATTAAAAGAACTTCTAAAACGACAAAATATAATAATCTGAAAAAATGTGGATAAATTCGTGTGAAGACAGACTTGTCAGCGGTGTTCAAGTTTTTAATGCCTATTTTTACAACCCTAGGGGCTGAATTTTGATAAATCCTCTCTTAGTGCTCACCTACGTACTATTGCGAACACCTGTGTAGAATTGCATGTTTCTAGATCCACCGATCGAGGATGTGCGTTGTCTGCCAACCAGTGCTTGCAAATTTGTCATAAAAATAATATGCACATAATGGGGGCATATTAAAGGAACAGGTTTTTTGTTTTTTAAGTCAATTTATGATCGCTTTACCATTTTACGTGACAACTCAATTTCCAAATTTTTGTATTTCACATGTTTTGAGCTTTTTCTTGAATAAGGGAACTTGGCTTAACATAACTAGCTTCGTTAATGTGATCTGATGATAAAAATCGCGAATGTATAGACCCATGAACCCCATTATCGAACATGGCAGAGTGTTTATTGCGAAATGACTAGTGTCTAACAATTAATGCATCTACAACTGACCAAAGGTTCTCCAGAAATGCAAACTTATAGAAATTGGTATCGAATATAAATATCGAACGTGTCAACGTGTTGCTTATTGAGAAATGACTCTTGTGCAGGTGTCTAGGCGCCTAAAACTTGAACGTTCTCCGAAAATGCAAACCTATAGAAGCTTTGGTGGAACGGACTGGTCTTTGGTTATTTTTAAAAATTGAAATACAGAACTTGTCCCCTGAAACCAAGAAAGATTAAAAAACACAACAAACGTTGCTCTAACGCGTTTCGACAACCAAGCTGTAATCTTCAGAGAGATACATATAAGCTACTATCAGATATAAATATTCGAGCTCCCCCATTGTGATTTATTCAATACGGAGTTGTTGTATTACGTTCTGTTTCTTGGTATAAATCTGAATGGTATTTAAATTCACCACTCGAACCTAAACATGTAACATGAAGACGTAATCTCTTCTTTATCTCTTGTTGTGTTATTTTGTAAGCTTACTGAGGAAGGTTGGTTAATATTATTAACTTTTTGTGGTGTCAAATTTCAGTTACTCTAATTTCTACAAAGCGGCTCAACTAGTGAAGCATTCTTTTTCGACATGCTTTCTTTAATTGAGAACGGCACGCAAGCGTTTGCTTTTATCCAATCTGTAGTCGATACACGTTCAGAGAATTCCTCACGTAGAATTCAGTCTTTAGGTTTTAACAATATTAAGCGACGTGTACCGAAAAACACCACGTACATTTTTTTTTATTTATTGCCAACCATCTGAAACATTTTAAATTACTTGTACTCGGTTTTATGAATTATGTATACATTTTTTATCAATATGCCAAAGTTTTTATGACAAATGCTTCAGTTGTTAAATTAAAAAGTTACGTAATATCTTTCAATTTCTCGATGCGCATATAAAAATGTAAAACACTCGAACATATTAAGTTGTTACAACAGAGAAATCAGAGCTTTAAAACGAAACGGCTCCATAAAATAAAATGCTACGTGGAATAGGTTGCGCTTTTCTTAAATATATTCCAGCATTTCCGCGAGGTACGGAAGATTTATTCTATGATAAAAAGCCGCCTTAGAGTTTTGCGTCTAAAATAATAAAAACAAAACTATGGCAGTGTGCACTGCATCTATTAAAACTAAACTGAAATGCGCAGCACAAATCTTGTGCATTAGTGATGTACAAGAATTGGCCTTAAGTAGAATTCAGGTAGAATCTATATTAATCAAACTAACTGGTCCGGCGAGCTTCGTATCGCCTTAGAATTAAAAAATATTGTGTTAACTACTTACCTGAATTAAATTTTACATTAAAATATTTAATACGCCCGCACATAGCGAAGCGACAAAGCCCTGTGTTCGTTTCCGAGTGGATCCTACGCGAAAAACTGTTAAAAACGGTCCATAATTGAAAGAGACACAGCGCCATCTACTCAAAACTGCTTACAAAACATTTACGGTTAGTGTAGGTTACAATACGTCTCTGCCGTATTCTTGTTATGAATCATAAATGGCGCTGTAGACGGATTCATTATAAAAGAAATCGTGAATTTTTTCGATATTTTAGTGGCTATTCTGCTATTCGAGACCGAAACAAATCCAACAAAACATTAAAAATCCGTCCAGCAGTTCTGGAGTTATAAATGGTGCAACCAACACAACTTTGTTTTATATAATATATTGAAGTGTATGTCGGTCCGTCGGTCGGTCTGTCTGTCTGTTTGTCTGTCTGTGTCTGTTTGTCTGTCTGTGTCTGTTTGTCTGTCTGTGTCTGTTGTCTGTCTGTCTGTCCTGTCTGTCTGTCTGTCTGTCTGTCTGTCTGTCTGTCTGTCTGTCTGTCTGTCTGTCTGTTCTGTCTGTCTGTCTGTCTGTCTGTCTGTCTGTCTGTCTGTCTGTCTGTCTGTCTGTCTGTCTGTCTGTCTGTCTGTCTGTCTGTCTGTCTGTCTGTCTGTCTGTCTGTCTGTCTGTCTGTCTGTCTGTCTGTCTGTCTGTCTGTCTGTCTGTCTGTCTGTCTGTCTGTCTGTCTGTCTGTCTGTCTGTCTGTCTGTCTGTCTGTCTGCTGTCTGTCTGTCTGTCTGTCTGTCTGTCTGTCTGTCTGTCTGTCTGTCTGTCTGTCTGTCTGTCTGTCTGTCTGTCTGTCTGTCTGTCTGTCTGTCTGTCTGTCTGTCTGTCTGTCGGTTTGTCCGGGTTCCTGTTCCTGAAACTTTTAATTTTCTTTTAATTATCTAACTCCCTAGAAAATTCCCCCTTTTTTTTTTGAACGAATTACAATTGGATTAAATTGAAACGAATTCAAAACTTAACAAATTTTCGTTTTTAAGGATGGTATTTTAAAGTGTGGTATTTTGCAGGCTTGACAATTTTTAAAAAGAAGTCGAAATTTAGAATATCTAAATTGGAAGTTTCCGAATTTAAAACTTTAACGTTTAGGAGTTTATATTGAAATTAAAAGAACTTCTAAAACGACAAAATATAATAATCTGAAAAAATGTGGATAAATTCGTGTGAAGACAGACTTGTCAGCGGTGTTCAAGTTTTTAATGCCTATTTTTACCACCCTAGGGGCTGAATTTTGATAAATCCTCTCTTAGTGCTCACCTACGTATTATTGCGAACACCTGTGTAGAATTCCATGTTTCTAAATCCAGCGATCGAGGATGTGCGTTGTCTGCCAACCAGTGCTTGCAAATTTGTCATAAAAATAATATGCACATAATGGGGGCATATTAAAGGAACAGGTTTTTTTGTTTTTTAAGTCAATTTATGACCGCTTTACCATTTTACGTGACAACTCAATTTCCAAATTTTTGTATTTCACATGTTTTGAGCTTTTTCTTGAATAAGGGAACTTGGCTTAACATAAATTGCTTCGTTAATGTGATCTGATGATAAAAATCGCGAATGTATAGACCCATGAACCCCGTCATCGAACATGGCAGAGTGTTTATTGCGAAATGACTGGTGTCTAACAATTAATGCATCTACAACTGACCAAAGGTTCTCCAGAAATGCAAACTTATAGAAATTGGTATCGAATATAAATATCGAACGTGTCAACGTGTTATTTATTGAGAAATTACTCTTGTGCAAACTTATAGAAGCTTTGGTGGAAAGGACTGGTCTTTGGTTATCTTCAAAAATTGAAATACAGAACTTGTCCCCTGAAACCAAGAAAGATTAAAAAACGCAACAAACGTTGCTCTAACGCGTTTCGACAACCAAGCTGTCATCTTCAGAGAGATACATATAAGATAGTACCAGATATAAATATCCGAGCTCCCCCATTGTGATTGTCTGTCTGTCTGTCTGTCTGCCTGTCGACTGATATTTTGTCCGGGTTAATCTCGGAAACTGCTAAATCGATTTTAATCGAACTTTTACTAAAACGTAGAGCATTTTCAGGTGTACCCTTTAGGATATTTTTATTGGAGTAAAACTCAAGCTTTCACTTTAAAACACTCAATAGTGTGGATGCAAAAAAAGTCATGGTGGCAAATCAGATCTTGTTGGCGAAGCGAACATTTAACGTAGTCATATTTCGAAAAATGTTTTAGCATATTGTCAATCTTTATTACTAAAAATTTAAATATTTCCAAACTGGGTTAAATAAAATTAATAAACGAACATCACCAATCTACTAATAATCATCTGCTTTAATAGTAAATCCATTAATTGATTAATGTCTTCTAATTTAATCGGAAAACAATTATAACGACATAATTAATCTATCATTTTACTTTGATTTTTACCACTTAAATAGTACCTCAAAAAAGTCCTAATTACATTTAGATTTCAGGCTTATTTACTTCAACAACAATAGGTTCATATAATGAAGTTTAAAAAAAATTAAAACATCTTTTAATAACTGACCAATTACTGTCAAATTGTCAAATATTTAAATATTTATGGCCACGTAACTACATCTATAGTCGACAAAAAGCGAAAAGAAAATCTTTATTTCACGACACAAATTTTATTAAATTCAGGTTTTCAGCACAATAGTTTAATTACCTTAGCGATAAGGAATTGTGTTTTCGAATGGGAAAACACCCGTTCTGACACAATATCGACCTACATTGCTATTTACTTTCAACATTAATAAAAAATGGATGGGTTCGTTATTAGGTAAATGTAGGTTATTATCGATGGTTTCACATTGTACTCTTTTATGGCGGATTGTTAGTCTTGACTAGGGTTTATTTGAACTTTGATTTTTGCTTTTATTGATTAGAAAATACATTATATTCACATTACAATATGGAACATTTTCCACCATTATCGCGACATGCAATCTCTTTCTGTTTTTTATTAGGGAACCGTTGAATATTCAAGCGTGGAATTGAGTATAAGTTGTTGACACAAGTCGGGGCTTTTTTATAGGGAAAATAATGACTTTTTGTCATTTATAGCCTCTGTAAAAACCCATTTGCTCGTAATATAGTAGTATTGTAGCGTCTACTTTTATTTTCCAATACAACTCTTGAAATAAGCTAAAGTATGAAGAAAGCACTAGAATAAATAAGAGACGATCACATTTTTACTACTTATTTATTTTTGTCTTAGAGTTCGTAATGTTTGGACTTGGTAACGATAATAAATGCTAAAGTTACATTGTATGAAAAAGACTTTGTCTGAAACAACTACAAAATTGGTGCCATCGACGGATGAAGCTCTAAGGGGAAGCGAACCCAGCTCTCTTAGTTTGCAGTCCAATGATGTACCACTGGACAATGGTCGCCTGTACACTTCATTCAATTTAATCAACGCTAATAACTAATTTAAGGAAACGTTTCGAAACTGAAGACGAAATTTTGAAATTAAGACGAAATTCCGATAGAATATCAGAATTTGCAGTGTTACGGTTTAAATTTCCGTTAGAAATAGTGCTTGTTTTCAATTTAACCTCCAATATAAAACTTTTGACTTGCGCAATTCATTGAGCAGGAATTTCGACGTAATCTTCCTAATTTTAAGACTAAACGAACCAAAAAAATTTGAAATTTCGTAAAAACGAGCCAATAAGGATCCAAAAATGAACATAAACGCTTAAAAAAATATTGCAATCTTAAATAAAATAAAACCATGTAAAAAATATTAAAATTTACGTTTATAAAATTGAAGCCTCTAAGCATCTGTCCATTTGTCGACTGGTCTTTTGTCCGGGCTCTTCTCGAAAATTGCCAAACCGACTTAAATGAATTTTTGACTAAAATGTAGAATATTTTTAGGGGTACCTTTACTACCTGTTTTAACAATTTGAGTTTAGGGTATAGATTAATTCTTTCCTTCTTCCTTTTTTTCTACTACTACTACTGCTATTTCTACTGTTACTTCTTCTTCTTTTTCTTCTTCTACAACTACTGTTTCTACTACTTCTTCTACCTCTTCTTCTTTTTATTCTTCTTTTTTTTCTTCTTCTTCTTTATCTTTTTCTTTTACTACTACCACTGCTACTACTACTATTTCCTCTTCTACTTCTTCTTTTACTACTATTTCTACTACTTACACTACTTCTTCTACCTCTTATTTTTCTTCTTCTTCTTTTTTTCTTCTTCTAATAGTACTACTTCTTCTGCTGGTTTTTCTACTTCTTCTTCTACCTCTTTTTTCTCTTCTTTTTCTACTTCTTCTTCATTTCTTTTCCTACTTCTTTTATATCTTCTTCCTCTGTTTCTACTATTTCTTCCTCTTCTTGTTCTTCTACTATACTACTTCTCCTATCTCTTCTTCTTCTACCGCTGCTACTACTATTACTGCTACTTTTTCTTCTTCTACTTTTTCTATCTCTTCTTCATTTTCTACTGCTTATTCTTTTTCGACTACTTCTTCTACCTCTTCTTCTTCCTATTCTTCTTCTACTACTATTGCTACTACTACTATCACTACTACTACTTTTTTCTCTAATTCTTTTTCTTTTACTTCTTCTATCCCTTCATTCATATTTTTCTTCTTTTTCTGCTTATTATTCTACTACTTTTTTATTCCCTTCTTCTTTCTCTTCTTCTTCTACTACTACTGCTATCACTACTACTACTGCTACTACTTCTTTTTCTTCTTCTACTTCTTCTTCTTCTTCCTCTTTTCTTTTCTACTACTATCACTGCTACTACTACTATTTCTTCTTCTATTTCTTCTTCTACCACTATTTCTACTACTTATACTACTTATTCTACCTCTTTTTCTTCTTTTCTTCTTCTTCTTCTACTTCTTCTGCTTCTTTTTCTTCTTCTTCTTCTGCTAATACTTCTTCTTCTAATACTACTACTTCTTTTTTTACTACTTTTTTCCATACTTTTTCTTCTACTTCTTATGCCTCTTTTTTTTCTTTTTCTACTTCTTATCTTTCTTCTCCTACTTCTTTTATCTCTTCTTTCCCTTTTTCTACTACTTCTTCTTCTTCTACTACTACTGCTACTACTATTACTGCTACTTTTTCTTTTCTTCTACTTTTTCTATCTCTTCTATTTTTTCTATTACTTTTTTCTTCTGCTTCTTTTTTTCCACTACTTATTCTACCTCTTCTTCTTTTTATTCTTCTTTTTCTTCTTTTTCTTCTTCTTCTACTTCTTCTGCTGCTTTCTTCTTCTTCTTCTGCTTCTTCTTTTTTTCTTCTTCTAATACTACTACTTTGTTTTTTACTACTGTTTTTTATACTTTTGCTTCTAATTCTTCTTCTACTTCTTCTGCCTCTTTTTCTTGTTTTTCTACTTCTTCTTCTTTCTTCTTCTACTTCTTTTATCTCTTCTTTTTCTTTTTCTACTACTTCTTCTTCTTCAACTACTACTGCTACTTCTATTACTGCTACTTTTCCTTTTTCTTCTACTTTTTCTATCTCTTCTTTTTTTTTCTATTACTTGTTTTCTTCTGTTTCTTCTTTGTCCACTACTTAATCTACCTCTTCTTCTTTTTATTCTTCTTTTTCTTCTTCTTCCACTTCTTGTACTTCCTCTTTTTTATCTTTTTCTTCTATTACTACCACTGCTACTACGACTATTTCTTCTTCTACTACTATTTCTACTTTTTATACTACTTCTTCTACCTCTTTTTTTTCTTCTTCTTTTTCTTCTTCTGCTTCTAATAGTACTACTTCTTCTTTTACTACTGTTTTTTCTACTTCTTCTTCTACCCCTTCTTTACTTCTTCTACCTCTTATTCTTCTTTTTCTACTTTTTCTTCTATTTCTTCTCCTACTTCTTTTATATATTCTTATTCTTTTTCTTCTTCTTCTACTATACTATATACTATATTCTTCTACTTTTACCGTTGCTGCTACTATTGCTGCTACTTTTTCTTCTTCTACTTTTTTTATCTCTTCTCTACTTCTTTTTTTTCTGCTTCTTCTTTTTCTACTACTTCTTCTACCCCTTCTTTTTTCTATTCTTCTTCTACTACTTCTGCTACTATTACTATCACTACTATTACTTTGTCTTCTTCTTCTTTTTCTATTACTTCATCTATCCTTTCATCCTTTTCTTCTTTTTATGCTTATTCTTCTTCTACTACTTCTTCATCCTCTTCTTCTTTCTCTTCTTTTTTCTACTACTACTGCTATCACTCTACTATGCTACTCTACTACTTCTTTTTCTTTATTACTATTCTCTATTCTTCTTCTTCCTTTTTTCTTCTCTACTACCCTGCTACTTTCTATTTCTTCTCCTATTTTTCTTCTACTACTATTTCTACTACTTATACTACTTCTTCTACTCTTTTTCTACTACTACTGCTATTATCTACTATACTGCTACTTTCTTCTTTTTTTCTTACTACTACTTCTTCTCTTCTTCTTCTTCTTTTTTTCTACTACTATCACTGCTACTACTTACTTTTCTTCTTTCTATTTCTTCTTCTACCACTATTTCTACTACTTATACTACTTATTCTACTCTTTTTCTTCTTTTCTTCTTTCTTCTTCTTTTTTCTCTTCTTTACTCTCTTCTGCTTCTTTTTTCTTCTTCTTCTTTCTCTTCTCTTCTTTCTTCTTTACTTTTTTTCTACTTTTTTATACTTTTTTCTCTACTTCTTCTTCTACTTCTTCTGCCTCTTTTTCTTCTTTTTCTACTTCTTCTTCTTTCTTCTTCTACTTCTTTTATCTCTTCTTTTTCTACTACTTCTTCTTCTTCTACTACTACTGCTACTGCTATTACTGCTACTTTTTCTTTTTCTTTTACTTTTTCTATCTCTTCTATTTTTTTCTATTACTTTTTTCTTCTGCTTCTTCTTTTTCCACTACTTATTCTACCTCTTCTTCTTTTTATTCTTCTTTTTCTTCTTTTTCTTCTTCTTCTACTTCTTCTGCTTCTTTCTTCTTCTTCTTTTGCTTCTTCTTTTTTTCTTCTTCTAATACTACTACTTCTTTTTTTACTACTGTTTTTTATACTTTTTCTTCTACTTCTTCTTCTACTTCTTCTGCCTCTTTTTCTTGTTTTTCTACTTCTTCTTCTTTCTTCTTCTACTTCTTTTATCTCTTCTTTTTCTTTTTCTACTACTTCTTCTCTTCTTCTTCTACTTCAACTACTGCTACTTCTATTACTGCTACTTTTTCCTTTTTCTTCTACTTTTTCTAATCTCTTCCTTATTTTTTTTTTTCTATTACTTGTTTTCTTCTGTTTCTTCTTTGTCCACTACTTAATCTACCTCTTCTTCTTTTTATTCTTCTTTTTCTTCCTCTCTTTTTTATCTTTTTTCTTCTATTACTACTACCACCACTGCTACTACGACTATTTCTTCTTTCTACTACTAATTTCTACTTTTTATACTACTTCTTCTACCTCTTCTTTTTCTTTTTCTTCTTCTTTTTCTACTTCTTATTTCTTCTTCTACTTCTTTTATCTCTTCTTTTTCTTTTTCTACTACTTCTTCTTCTTCTACTACTACTGCTACTACTATTACTGCTACTTTTTCTTTTTCTTTTACTTTTTCTATCTCTTCTTTTTTTTTCTATTACTTTTTTTCTTCTGTTGCTTCTTTTTCCACTACTTATTCTACCTCTTCTTCTTTTTATTCTTCTTTTTCTTCTTCTTCTTTATCTTTTTCTTCTACTGCTACCACTGACTACTACGGACTATTTCTTCTTCTACTACTATTTCTACTTTTTATACTACTTCTTCTACCTCTTCTTTTTCTTTTTCTTTTTCTTCTTCTGCTTCTAATAGTACTACTTCTTCTTTTACTACTGTTTTTTCTACTTCTTCTTCTACCTCTTCTTTACTTCTTCTACCTTTTATTCTTCTTTTTCTACTTTTTCTTCTATTTCTTCTCCTACTTCTTTTATATATTCTTCTTCTTTTTGTTCTTCTTCTTCTTTCTCACTATATTTACTTCTTTCTCTTCTTCTTCTCTCTTCTCTTCTTCTTCTACTTCTACCGTTGCTACTACTATTGCTGCTACTTTTTCTTCTTCTACTTTTTTTATCTCTTCTCTTCTTCTTTTTCTACTACTTCTTTTTCTTTTGCTTCTTCTTTTTCTGCTACTTTTCTTCTACCTCTTTTTCCTTTTATTCTTCTTCTACTACTTCTGCTACTACTACTATCACTACTACTACTTTTTCTTCTTCTTCTTTTTCTATTACTTCATCTATCCTTTCATCCTTTTCTTCTTTTTATGCTTATTCTTCTTCTACTACTTCTTCATCCTCTTCTTCTTTCTCTTCTTTTTCTACTACTACTGCTATCACTACTACTACTGCGTACTGCTACTACTTCTTTTTCTTTTATTACTACTTCTTCTACTTCTTCTTCTTCCTTTTTTTCTTCTACTACTACCCTTGCTACTATTACTATTTCTTCTCCTATTTTTTCTTCTACTACTATTTCTACTACTTATACTACTTCTTCTACCTCTTCTTTTTCTTCTTCTGCTTCTTCTTTTTCTTCTTCTTCTAATACTACTACTTCTTCTTTTAATACTATTTTTTTACTTTTTCTTCTACTTCTTCTGCCTCTTTTTCTTTTTTTCTACTTCTTCTTCTCTTTCTTCCCTACTTCTTTTATCTCTTTTTTCCTTTTTCTACTACTTCTTCTTCTTTTACTACTACTACTTCCTCTACCTCTTTTTCTTCTACTACTACTGCTACTAGTACTACTATTAGTACTTTTTCTTCTTCTTCTACTTTTTCTATCTCTTCTATTTTTTTCTATTACTTCTTTTTCTTCTGCTTCTTCTTTTTCTTCTTCTTTCTTCTTCTTTTACTTCTTCTGCTTCTTCTTTTTTATGTTTTTCTTCTACTACTACCGCTGTTACTACGACTATTTCTTCTTCTGCTACTATTTCTACTACTTATACTACTTCTTCTACCTCTTCTTTTTATTCTTCTGCTTCTAATAGTTCTTTTTCTTTTACTACGGTTTTTTCTGCTTCTTCTTCTTCCACCTCTTCTTTTACTTCTTCTACCTCTTATTCTTCTTTTTCTACTTTGTCTTCTATTTCTTCTCCTACTTCTTTTATATGTTCTTCTTTTTCTACTACTTTTTCTTCTACTACTATATTACTTCTTCTTCCTCTTCTACTACTACTGCTGCTACTACTATTACTGCTACTTTTTCTTCTTCTTCTAATTTTTACATCTCTTCTTCTTTTTCTGCTACTTCTTTTTTCTTCTGCTTCTTCTTTTTCTACTAGTTCTTCCACCTCTTCTTCTTCATATTCTTCTTCTACTGCTACTGCTACTAATTCTATCACTACTATTACTTTTTCTTTTATTTCTTTTTTTCTTCTTTTTCTTCTGCTTATTCTTGTTCTACTACTTCTTCATCATCTTCTTCTTTCTCTTTTTTTTACTACTACTGCTACCACTACTGCTGCTACTACTGCTACTACTATTACTGCTACTACTACTACTGCTACTAGTACCACTGCTACTATTACTACAACTGCTACTACTTTTTCTACTTCTTCTACTTGCACTAATTTTTCTTCTATTACTGTCTTCTACTTCTTCTATTATTACTTCTTCTACCTCTTCTTCTACTTCTACCACTTTTTCTTCTACTACTACGTCTACTTCTTTTTCTATTTTTTCTTGCTCTTTTTCTACTTCTTCTTCTATTACTAGTTCTTCTTTTACCTCCTCTTTTTATCCTTCTTCTTTTTCTGCTTCTTCTTCTTCTTCTTCTTCCTCCTCCTCCTCCTAGCTGGCCACTAGTCAATAACGGAGCTAGGGACCAACAGGCCCTTGTGCAACTGCGTACTTAAAAAGTATGATTTTCTGAAGGGCTGTCGCCAAGAATTTTCAGGAGAAGATGCTGAGTTCTCAAAGAAGGAAAAACAATGTCCACGTTTCCACGTTGTATATTTAAGAATCGTCCATAAATTACGTAATTCTGATTTTGGTCATTTTAACTCTTATCCTCCTCACCTGTAATCATCGTAACACAAAACCCTTATTTCTCTTAATCACGGTGGAATGAACTGGTCCTTGGTTATCCTCAAAAATTGAAATAAAAATCTTGTCCCCTGAAACCAAGAAAGATTTAAAAACACAACAGAGGTTGCTCTAACGCGTTTCGATAGCCAAGCTATCATCTTCAGAGGAATACTGAATCTTTGAAGATGCTAGCATGGCTATCGAAACGCGTTAGAGCAACCTCTGTTGTGCTAAATGTGTGATTTCAAGGGATAAGATTTGTATTTCAATTTTTGAAGATAACCAAGGACCAGTCCGTTGTATCAAAATTATCTCTGAAGATGATAGCTTGGCTATCGAAATTAGGTTGTTCTAACGCGTTTCGTTATTGTGCTTTTTAATCTTTTTTGATTTCAGGGGACAAAATTCGTATTTCAATTCTTAATTTTTTTATAATATTTCGATTTTGTTTTAGATTCCTTTCTTTTTCATTAAAAGCGTCGACTTTTTTAAAAAATGATTTTTTTCCAAATTTTTAATTTATTTTAAACTTTGGACTTAGATTTTTTGAGAGTTTACAAGTGATATAATTTCAACATTGTTTTAACATTTTTTTTTCTCATTGAAAGCGTCCACTCTTTGAAAAAATGAACTTATCTATAATTTGGATTTTCCCAGTTTTTAATTTTTTCTAGGAAAAGTCGCTTGATTTTAATTTTAATTATCAAATTTCAACCATTTTTTATTTTCGTCTATTTTACTGGCATTTTAAAATGTCAATTTTACAAATTTTGATGTTTTTGCAAATTGTGTCAATGTTTTAAATAATTGATTTTTTGGGCTATTTCGATTTTGTCAAAATTTCGAATTTTTTGAAAATCTTGAGTTTCTACTTTTTTAATTATCTACGAAACTTTGAAATTTTTGACTTTTTTAAAAATATTTCGACCAAATTGTCAATCAATTCGTCTCGTTTTGTTAAACTTTAGTTTTTTTTTGATGGAACGGACTAGTTCTTGGTTATCTTTAAAAATTGAAACATAAATCCTGTCTCCTGGAACCAAGAAAGAGGTTGCTCTAACGGGTTTCGGTAGCCAAGCTATCATTTTCAGAGATACATATCGAAACGCGTTAGAGCAACCTCTGTTGTGTTTTTTAATCTTTCTTGATTTCAGGGAGTAAGATTGGTATTTCAATTTTTTTTTAGCTTTTTATTTTAATTGGGAGCTTCTTTTCAACTTTTATTTTTACTTAAGAAAGATAGCAAGCTTAAAATGTCAATAATCTCATTTTATAAAATTCCAGATTTTTCAGACATTTCGAGTTTAACAACTTAAACACGAAACCACTTTTTTCTATAAATTTAGCAGCAAATTTTACATTTAAAACTTAAGCCTAATTCATTACATAAATTTGGAGTTTTTGAACTTGGTCAAAGAGAAAACTGCCCAAAGGGACCCTTTTGTATCGCATATTAATACCCCCCCTCCCACGCCCCGACTAAGGTTCACTTTAGAGCGCACCGAAAGCCTTTCCTATATTGCTTATTTAAAATAGTTAAGCAGTCATGTTCCAAATCAAGAATCAAAGTTACGAAATAAATAATTGGTTCGAAATGAAATTGGAGGGAAAAACGATGCTTAAAGTGCTTAGCTGCTTTGTGGAGGTGCGCCTGCGCTGTGACAACCGTTAGAACGGTGGGGGAGACGTCAATTTAAACGCTAGAATTAGTACATTCGAAAGCTCTACCGATCATGAAATATGACGTTATTGGACCTCGCGCAGACCAAATCGGGGGTCAGCTTGAATGCCCCATAGAGATATCAGAAGCCTCAATCATTATGAAATGATCAATTGTTTAAATGATGTATGTGAGCCATGAATGTTGTATTTTTTTAACAAATGTATAGTTTAATTTGTAATGAATATGAAGTGTTGCATAAATATGCATTAATGAATAAATAAAAAGGAAATTTTCATTGTAAAAACAAACAGCTACGCGAGATTAATAGAGTAGGGTAGGTATTTTACAGGGTTAAGCGCTAATAAACACATATCATTAACTATCTACTGTTTACAGATAGCTGATAACGAAACAACACACATTGTCATTAAAACATAAATTAAAACAATATTAAAGCATTATTTAGTGA
This sequence comes from Dastarcus helophoroides, assembly GCA_028583605.1. Lineage (NCBI taxonomy): Eukaryota > Metazoa > Arthropoda > Insecta > Coleoptera > Bothrideridae > Dastarcus > Dastarcus helophoroides. The sequence goes on along the minus strand of CM053330.1, from coordinate 39,895,442 downwards.
TATGTTAATTATTTGGTTCGATTTTCAATTTTAACTGAAAGTAAAATATTAATGATTCTAATGTGACGTATTTTTTCAAACGACTTTTTACATATTTTTTTACATTTCGTTAACGAAACAGCAAGAATTTTAGCATATAAATTTCTCAGACTTGAATCGTTCCTAGGATACGAGTTTATCCTCATCTAATTTAATAGTAAACCTCAATTTTTTTAACTGAATTCGATAGAACTTTCTACTCTGAAAAACACCTTCTTTACAGTTTTCAGCCAAACAAAATACAAGAACTTCTGCGTGGTACATACCTCAGTATATTTCCCTATAATTTGATTTTTATTATTTCATAATAAGTCCCAGACTTTAAAAAAAAATCCCTATTTCTAAAGGACTACTTTGTCGCTGGCAGAGCAATTAGTTAGACCAAGGCAGGCACTTAAAAAGTCGAGAAGGCGCCTTTGCAAGCCATTAAAAAAGTTACAGAAAGGGTTTCATTGCAAAGGCGTTAATAAAATAATTTCCACCCATGAAAGAAATTTCGACTCGACAAAGAAAAATTACATAAAGGGGAGGAAATTTATATTTTTCTTTTGTGCTGGAGACTCACAAGTGGGTCCCGGCTTCTAAGCCCATTACACGGAAAAATTTACTGGTTAGCAAGTCCGGCTAATTGGTGGGACGGCGACGTCAGCGGCTCTATAGTCAACGGCTGAATAATGGCGTGAATTTCACGAGTGCCACTACGGATGGCCGAATGATGGCGCCGGCCGTTGCGGTTTCATTATCTTTATTCATGATGAGGTGCGAAAACCCTTTCGTCGGCCGCAGGCTGTGCCTCGTCAGCGCCCAACTTTCCGGTTTTCTTCGTTCGGAAAACACCTAATTCGTTGGGGTTTCAGTGGAAATTTTCGCCACTAGCTTGAATCCCTTCGCTTGTTTCCCCAAACAATGTAAGTAGAGCCAGAGTGTGCAGATGAACCTGACAGGAAATGGCTTGATTTGATATTTCAATTCATGAGGGACCTTGTACACTTTTGCCACTACACTCAGATTTATAATCCCTTTTTGCAAAATAAAAGCGTGTAATATGCAAGGAAGTCTATCCAGCTTTGAGAAAAATTACTATAAAGTAATTAATTGTATTTTCTATATTGAGTTTCAGTGGCGGCCCGCGTATATGCACTGAGGAACTGCAGCACCCCCAATTCCGCTTTTAAGTTTTTTTTCAAAATGTTGGCTCTTTTTTAAAGACTTTTCCTTAAAAACTTTTTATTGAAATTTTAAATTTTCTCTGATTTCTTTTATAAAACCTTATCTTTCTTTCAGGATCTTTTTTTTAGGATCTTCTAAAATCTATTTCATTTTTAATTTTGATGAAAAACGCATTTTCAAGAACTAATTTTTATAAAACTTTTGAAAAAGAAATCCATATTTCGATAGTGAATTGAAATTTTGAGATAAAAAGGTTAAATTTCTCTAAGTGTCAAAACTTTGAGACAATAATGAAATTTTCAAGAAACAATATAAATCCAACTCTTCTCACATTTTGATATTTCTCTGAAACAAAAATAATACCAAATTTTCGAGTTTTTACTCGATTTCGCAATTTCCACTGTATTGTAGAAAAATTTTTCTAATATTTTGTTCTTTTTTCTTGGAAAAGTTTTTTGGAAACTTTCTATTTTCCTAAATATATTGTATAAATAAATTTTCTCAAAAATTCTACTTTTCCAGCAAATTTGTTTTTAAAATTTTTTCTGGAAATTTCAACTTCTCCCGATTTTTTGTTCCTCTAATTTGCTTTTAAAAATGTTAAGGCGTTTCAAAGTTAATTTTATAATTTTGTCTAACAACTTTTAGAAAAAAATTCTAACGTTTTTATAAAAATGTCAAGATTTTGGAAAGAAACGAAAAAATGTTAGAAAAATTTTCCATTGCTTCCGCATTTTGATATGTTTGTGAAAAAAAGAAAAACCGATGGATTACTTTCCTAGAATTTCGACTTTTTTGTACAGATATTTCAATTTTTTTTTCAAAATTTCGAGTTTCTTTCTACGAAAATTGGAATCTTTCAAAAATTTTGACATTTTTCAGGTTTTTGAAAAATTTGAAAATTTCCACTTTTGTTAAGAATTTCTCGTTCGGATATTCCTAGAAATTTTGGTTTTTTGTGAGAAATTTGGTTCTCATATTTTTAATTTATTTGCAAACTCAACCTCAAAAATTTCCGCATTTTACAATTTATTTATTGGAATTCGACCGTTTTTCAAAAATTTGATTTGTTCTCTTAATTTTAACTTTTTTTTTTAAATTTTAAAATTCACCAAACATTCTACTGTTTTGAAAACTTACGGCTTTATTAAAATATTTACTTTTTGTGAAAATTTAAACTTTGTTGAATTTTTCAAAATTTTGTCTTTTTGAAAATTCGATTTTTATTTTAAATTTGATTTTTCTCGAATATTGATATTTTTTTGTTGTTAATTTCGACTATTCTGATGTGGTGTTTTTTTCCCAAAATTTGGAAAATTTCGATTTTCCAAATTTTTTTGGAAAATTTTGATTTTTGATGATTTTTATTTTTTATTAAAAAGTCCAATTATTTTTTAAATTTTTGATCTTTTCTCGAAGTTTTGACTGTTGAAAGTTACGACTTATTTTCGAAATTTCGGCTTTTCTTTAAATTTCGACTTTTATTTGAAAAAATTTTTTGAACATTTCGATTTGTTTGAATATTTAGATTTTTTAAAAAATTTCGTTTTTTTGAAAATCTGTCCTGATTTAAAAATTTCAACCTTTTTTAAAAATTTCGACTTTTTTAAAACATTTTACAGTTTTTCAAAATGTTAACTATATTTCGATTTTTTTTTGAAACTTTCGACTTTTAAAATGTTGCTTTGTTGAGCAAAATTGTTTTAGAAAATCTAATTTTTAGCTTACAAAAGAAAGTGCTGACATTTTTTAATATTTAATAAAACCGTTTTAGGACTTAAAAATGCGTCTTGTTTCGAAATTTTTTTTAAAGTTTTTCGGAAATTTCGACTTTTTAAATGTTGCCTTGTTCGAGCAAAATTGATTTTCAAAACTCAATTTTTGCCTTGTAAGAAAAATTTTAAATTTCAATGTTCAGTTAATTATCCTTTTTCACCCCGCTTGTGTGTGTGTGTGTGTGTGTGTGTGTGTGTGTGTGTGTGTGTGTGTGTGTGTGTGTGTGTGTGTGTGTGTGTGTGTGTGTGTGTGTGTGTGTGTGTGTGTGTGTGTGTGTGTGTGTGTGTGTGTGTGTGTGTGTGTGTGTGTGTGTGTGTGTGTGTGTGTGTGTGTGTGTGTGTGTGTGTGTGTGTGTGTGTGTGTGTGTGTGTGTGTGTGTGTGTGTGTGTGTGTGTGTGTGTGTGTGTGTGTGTGTGTGTGTGTGTGTGTGTGTGTGTGTGTGTGTGTGTGTGTGTGTGTGTGTGTGTGTGTGTGTGTGTGTGTGTGTGTGTGTGTGTGTGTGTGTGTGTGTGTGTGTGTGTGTGTGTGTGTGTGTGTGTGTGTGTGTGTGTGTGTGTGTGTGTGTGTGTGTGTGTGTGTGTGTGTGTGTGTGTGTGTGTGTGTGTGTGTGTGTGTGTGTGTGTGTGTGTGTGTGTGTGTGTGTGTGTGTGTGTGTGTGTGTGTGTGTGTGTGTGTGTGTGTGTGTGTGTGTGTGTGTGTGTGTGTGTGTGTGTGTGTGTGTGTGTGTGTGTGTGTGTGTGTGTGTGTGTGTGTGTGTGTGTGTGTGTGTGTGTGTGTGTGTGTGTGTGTGTGTGTGTGTGTGTGTGTGTGTGTGTGTGTGTGTGTGTGTGTGTGTGTGTGTGTGTGTGTGTGTGTGTGTGTGTGTGTGTGTGGAAATTTTGACAAAAAATTTTTAGAAAAGAACCCTGATATTTCTCCAAAAATGTTAACGAAAAAATGTTAATGAAGAAATTTAAAAAAAAGTAATTTTCAGTTTTGAGAAAAATATTGAATTTCAAGAAAAAATGAACCTTCTAAATTTCAAATTTTTTTGCGATTTGATATTTCGCTAAAAAAAAACTTACCACTGTATTGTACAACCGAAGAAATTCTAAATCGAAATTTCCAAAAAAATCGAAATTTTGAAAAAAATCGAAATTTTGAAAAAAATCGAAATTTTGAAAAAAATCGAAATTTTGAAAAAAATCGAAATTTTGAAAAAAATCGAAATTTTGAAAAAAATCGAAATTTTGAAAAAAATCGAAATTTTGAAAAAAATCGAAATTTTGAAAAAAATCGAAATTTTGAAAAAAATCGAAATTTTGAAAAAAATCGAAATTTTGAAAAAAATCGAAATTTTGAAAAAAATCGAAATTTTGAAAAAAATCGAAATTTTGAAAAAAATCGAAATTTTGAAAAAAATCGAAATTTTGAAAAAAATCGAAATTTTGAAAAAAATCGAAATTTTGAAAAAAATCGAAATTTTGAAAAAAATCGAAATTTTGAAAAAAATCGAAATTTTGAAAAAAATCGAAATTTTGAAAAAAATCGAAATTTTGAAAAAAATCGAAATTTTGAAAAAAATCGAAATTTTGAAAAAAATCGAAATTTTGAAAAAAATCGAAATTTTGAAAAAAATCGAAATTTTGAAAAAAATCGAAATTTTGAAAAAAATCGAAATTTTGAAAAAAATCGAAATTTTGAAAAAAATCGAAATTTTGAAAAAAATCGAAATTTTGAAAAAAATCGAAATTTTGAAAAAAATCGAAATTTTGAAAAAAATCGAAATTTTGAAAAAAATCGAAATTTTGAAAAAAATCGAAATTTTGAAAAAAATCGAAATTTTGAAAAAAATCGAAATTTTGAAAAAAATCGAAATTTTGAAAAAAATCGAAATTTTGAAAAAAATCGAAATTTTGAAAAAAATCGAAATTTTGAAAAAAATCGAAATTTTGAAAAAAATCGAAATTTTGAAAAAAATCGAAATTTTGAAAAAAATCGAAATTTTGAAAAAAATCGAAATTTTGAAAAAAATCGAAATTTTGAAAAAAATCGAAATTTTGAAAAAAATCGAAATTTTGAAAAAAATCGAAATTTTGAAAAAAATCGAAATTTTGAAAAAAATCGAAATTTTGAAAAAAATCGAAATTTTGAAAAAAATCGAAATTTTGAAAAAAATCGAAATTTTGAAAAAAATCGAAATTTTGAAAAAAATCGAAATTTTGAAAAAAATCGAAATTTTGAAAAAAATCGAAATTTTGAAAAAAATCGAAATTTTGAAAAAAATCGAAATTTTGAAAAAAATCGAAATTTTGAAAAAAATCGAAATTTTGAAAAAAATCGAAATTTTGAAAAAAATCGAAATTTTGAAAAAAATCGAAATTTTGAAAAAAATCGAAATTTTGAAAAAAATCGAAATTTTGAAAAAAATCGAAATTTTGAAAAAAATCGAAATTTTGAAAAAAATCGAAATTTTGAAAAAAATCGAAATTTTGAAAAAAATCGAAATTTTGAAAAAAATCGAAATTTTGAAAAAAATCGAAATTTTGAAAAAAATCGAAATTTTGAAAAAAATCGAAATTTTGAAAAAAATCGAAATTTTGAAAAAAATCGAAATTTTGAAAAAAATCGAAATTTTGAAAAAAATCGAAATTTTGAAAAAAATCGAAATTTTGAAAAAAATCGAAATTTTGAAAAAAATCGAAATTTTGAAAAAAATCGAAATTTTGAAAAAAATCGAAATTTTGAAAAAAATCGAAATTTTGAAAAAAATCGAAATTTTGAAAAAAATCGAAATTTTGAAAAAAATCGAAATTTTGAAAAAAATCGAAATTTTGAAAAAAATCGAAATTTTGAAAAAAATCGAAATTTTGAAAAAAATCGAAATTTTGAAAAAAATCGAAATTTTGAAAAAAATCGAAATTTTGAAAAAAATCGAAATTTTGAAAAAAATCGAAATTTTGAAAAAAATCGAAATTTTGAAAAAAATCGAAATTTTGAAAAAAATCGAAATTTTGAAAAAAATCGAAATTTTGAAAAAAATCGAAATTTTGAAAAAAATCGAAATTTTGAAAAAAATCGAAATTTTGAAAAAAATCGAAATTTTGAAAAAAATCGAAATTTTGAAAAAAATCGAAATTTTGAAAAAAATCGAAATTTTGAAAAAAATCGAAATTTTGAAAAAAATCGAAATTTTGAAAAAAATCGAAATTTTGAAAAAAATCGAAATTTTGAAAAAAATCGAAATTTTGAAAAAAATCGAAATTTTGAAAAAAATCGAAATTTTGAAAAAAATCGAAATTTTGAAAAAAATCGAAATTTTGAAAAAAATCGAAATTTTGAAAAAAATCGAAATTTTGAAAAAAATCGAAATTTTGAAAAAAATCGAAATTTTGAAAAAAATCGAAATTTTGAAAAAAATCGAAATTTTGAAAAAAATCGAAATTTTGAAAAAAATCGAAATTTTGAAAAAAATCGAAATTTTGAAAAAAATCGAAATTTTGAAAAAAATCGAAATTTTGAAAAAAATCGAAATTTTGAAAAAAATCGAAATTTTGAAAAAAATCGAAATTTTGAAAAAAATCGAAATTTTGAAAAAAATCGAAATTTTGAAAAAAATCGAAATTTTGAAAAAAATCGAAATTTTGAAAAAAATCGAAATTTTGAAAAAAATCGAAATTTTGAAAAAAATCGAAATTTTGAAAAAAATCGAAATTTTGAAAAAAATCGAAATTTTGAAAAAAATCGAAATTTTGAAAAAAATCGAAATTTTGAAAAAAATCGAAATTTTGAAAAAAATCGAAATTTTGAAAAAAATCGAAATTTTGAAAAAAATCGAAATTTTGAAAAAAATCGAAATTTTGAAAAAAATCGAAATTTTGAAAAAAATCGAAATTTTGAAAAAAATCGAAATTTTGAAAAAAATCGAAATTTTGAAAAAAATCGAAATTTTGAAAAAAATCGAAATTTTGAAAAAAATCGAAATTTTGAAAAAAATCGAAATTTTGAAAAAAATCGAAATTTTGAAAAAAATCGAAATTTTGAAAAAAATCGAAATTTTGAAAAAAATCGAAATTTTGAAAAAAATCGAAATTTTGAAAAAAATCGAAATTTTGAAAAAAATCGAAATTTTGAAAAAAATCGAAATTTTGAAAAAAATCGAAATTTTGAAAAAAATCGAAATTTTGAAAAAAATCGAAATTTTGAAAAAAATCGAAATTTTGAAAAAAATCGAAATTTTGAAAAAAATCGAAATTTTGAAAAAAATCGAAATTTTGAAAAAAATCGAAATTTTGAAAAAAATCGAAATTTTGAAAAAAATCGAAATTTTGAAAAAAATCGAAATTTTGAAAAAAATCGAAATTTTGGGAAATTTATTTTAAAATGAATTTTTTTTCGAAATTTTTTAAAAATTTGAAAATTTTAAAAAAGAAATTTTTTTAATTTTTAAAATTTTGAACCCAAATTTTAAAAAAGGGTTTAAAAAAAAAAAAAAAATTTTAAAAAAAAATTTTTTCGGGAAATTTAAAAAACGAAAAATTTTTTTAAAAAGATACTTCAAAAGTTGTCTAAATTTTGGAAAACAGAAATTACATTTTCAAAAGCCAAAATTAAAAAAAACAAAAAAAGAGTTTTAAAAAATAGGTCGAAATTCTGAAAGTCGAAAGTATTAAAAGACCTAAATTTTGACGAGAAGTCGAAATTTTCTGAATAAAGCCTAAATTTTGAAAAAAATCGAAATTTTGAAAAAATACAATATTTCAAGGAATTGGACATTTAAAAAAAATTCGGTTTCAAGCTTTCCAAAAAATCTACAATTTTGAAAAGCGAAGGATTAAAAAGAGTTGAAATTATCAGAAAAATCGAAATTTTCAGAGTTGAAATTTTCAAAAAATTTTAGATAGTTGAAAATTATATGAAAAAATTTTAAAGCGAAATATTTGGAAAAGTCGAAATTTTGATAATAAATTCAAAACTTGGAAATAAAATCGGATATACACAATTTCATTAAAAAATACTGGACATTTCGATTTTTTCAGCAAAGTTGAAATTTTGAAAACTGGAAATTAAAAACATTGAAATGTTTAAAAAGTCAAATTTTTTAAAACGGTGAAAATTGAAATTTTCAGTTAGAGTAGAAGTTTTCAAAATAGACAAAATTTTGAAAATAGTATGACATTTTCGTAAAAGTCGAAACTTTGCAAAGAGTCGAAATTGTAAAAGTCAAAACTTTAAAAAAATCGAAATTCTAGAGAAAAAGACTGAATTTAATTTTAAAAAGGCATAAATTTTAAAAAAAGTGATATTTAATGAGTCGATTTATTTAAGCAAATTAAATAAATTAGTGAAATGGTGAATGCAATCGAAGGATGTATCAATTAGTTCCTAAATAAATTTTAATCGTCGAAAAAGTAAAATTTTTAGAACTTACTTCACTAGTCGATGATACATCAAAAAAATATCGGTGAAGTAAGTTCAAAACGGTATCGACGGTATCTGGATTCTGGATTCTGGATTCGTTGTGGGTTGCCTAAAGTTTAGGCCAGCACTTAGGCCACCCTTTCCGGACCCATTGTGCTATCCCCGTGATTGAGGTGTCCTTGGTCATTCATTCAGCCACCCAACCTTGGTGAGAAACTGAAGAACGTCCCTTGGATGCGTCTCTCTCAAACTGACCACACTAGGCCAGAAGTCCCCCAGCGTGGATCCTCTGATTGATGCTAGTGCCGGGCAGTGACACATCACGTGCTCGACACTCTCATCTTCTTTTAAACACCCTCTGCAGCTCGGGTCGTTTATAATTCTCATTCTGTGGAGGTGTTTGTTTAATCGACAGTGACCTGTCCATATCCCTACAAGTTTCCTGAGATTATTCCTTGAGAGTTGTAGGCATAGTTTTGCCCTTTCCCTGCACGGCATTCTAATGAATGCGTGAGTTTGTCGGCATGTTTTTATTGATGCCCATATGGCTTTGTGTTTACGATAAATTTCTTCGTTAAGTAGGGATCTTACGGTTGATCTCGCCAGGGGATGGGTTGGTTCTGGTCCAACGAATTATCCCTCCGAACCCTTCCTCGCCAGTTTGTCAGCGCGTTTGTTTCCCTCTTTCCCAGAATGTCCTTTGATCCATATTAGATCAATTGCAGGTATCGACGGTATATTGATACTGTCGATACATCGGAACGAAAGTATCGATACAAAAATATCGAACATCGAAACGAAAATATCAATATTTTTGATACATCGATATATCGTGTAATATCCCTACTTTCAATTCTTGCTATTATTTCAATCGAAAATCACGTAGCACATTCGTTAAATTATTATGATTTTAATTAATGATTTTAGTCTTAGAAAAAGCCGTAAACATCATTTCTGAATCCCTGATTCTTTAAAAACATTAATGCACCGGAATTTATCATGATTAATAATTTTTTATCTTTGTGTAATTAATTTTTCTTTAAATTCCAATTAACAATTTTCAAACTTTAAATTTATTTATTTATTACTTTGTATTTCTCGTCAAGCATCATCATTAAAACCAATTCCACAAAGACAAGGGCCTCGCAAAGATGTACCCGCCCGGAGCCTCGCAATTTCTAAGGACGCCTCTGATTTCTGGAACGCTTTTCTGCCGTTTGTTTCGTTATCACGGCCGCTTTCCCTTATCAGATCTTTCTAGTAAATTTTCTTATGTACTAAATTGTACAATTCACATTTCGTTGCAATATCAACAATTAACTTTGGAAAACTATATCTTTCTTCGTACTTAGGGTTACCACATCAAATAGCATAGCTTTATATTTCTTGGCCCAAGTTACGATGATGTAATAGTTTGTGAAGAATATCCACATAACGTACGCATACAACATCGTGCGAAAGTAACTATGAAATTAAAATTACCATAAATACGCTTTTATTTTATTGATTTCTAGAAGAAACGCTTAGCTAAATAAAGCACCAACGTTGGGGGGAGGGGTTACAATAATGTAATGTTTAGTCGCAATCCTGCTGCACATTTATTTGATCACACAACGACTCAGGGGCGGCCTTAGCCATTGCGAGGCTCCGGGCCGGTAGATCTTTAAGAGGCTCTCGTCTTTGTGGAATTAGTTTTAACATAGACGTAGTCAGAATAGGGCAGGGGACTCAGAAAACTTGTAGGGATATGGACAGGTCACTGTCGATTAAACAAACACCTCCACAGAATGGGAATCATAAACGACCCGAGCTGCAGAGGGTGCTTAGAAGAAGATGAGAGTGTCGAGCACGTGATGTGTCACTGCCCGGCACTAGCATCAATCAGAGGATCCACGCTGGGGGACTTCTGGCCTAGTGTGGCCAGTTTGAGAGAGGACGTTCTTCAGTTTCTTAACAAGGTTGGGTGGCTGAATGAATGACCAAGGACACCTCAATCACGGGGATAGCACAATGGGCCCGGAAAGGGTGGCCTAAGTGCTGGCCTAAATTTTTAGGCAACCCACAACGAATCCAGAATCCAATCCAGAGGGCAGGGGAGGGCGCTCGCCCCCCCCCCCCCCAGCTCGTGTGGTTAACGAAAATTTATATTGAGCTGAGAAAAGACTTTCTCTACAAAATTTCCATTCGACAAAAGACGTCTTTTTTTGATATTTTCTCGAAATTTCGACTTATTTCACGAAATTCGTCTTTTTTCATAAATTTCTTTGGAAATTTCAAATGTATTCCTAAAATTCAATTTATTTTATCAGAATCCAACTTAACTAAAAATTTCGAAATTTTATCTCAAAATTCATCGTTTTATTTTTCGAAATTCTATCACTTCTCAAAATTAGTTTTTTCCGGAAACTTCGACTTCTCTTTAAAGTTTGATTTTCTGAAAATTTCGACTTTTTTTATCAAGATTTACCCTTTTGCTTAAAACTTGATCGATTTTTCGATAACAATATTTATCTGGAAATTTTTATAATGACTTTTTTAGAAATTTTGTAAAAAGACAAAAATTCCGAGAAAATTTCCCCTGGAATGGGGAAATACAACTTGTTTCTCAAAATTTCGACGATTATTTCAATATTGGACATTTCTGACTCAGGGTAGGGCAAAACAGGGCGCATGTCTGCCTCTGATTCAAGCGCTCAAGAAAAAAATCTAGAAATTACATTTTTCCCAAAATTTATCCTTTTTCCAAAATTTCGACAAAATTTGACTCTCTCTGAAGAATTTCGAGTGTTTACTAAATTTTAACTTTTTTCTCAAAATTTCGATCTTTTTTTTGTTTTTGAAGGGAACAAAATCGAAGTTTCCAAAAAAAAACAAATTTAGAATAATCGAAACTTTGATATTTTTCTCAAAATCCGCCTCTTTTCGCAAATTTAAAATTATCCTGAAATCCCATTTTGTATGTCACCGGAAAACTGAATATTTTTCTTGAAAATTCGTATCTTTCTTAAAATGTTGACTTTTTTTTCGAGACTCGTTTTTTTCACAAACTGGCTATTCTCAAAGTTGCACTTTTTCTTTAGGTTTGAATTTTTTCTGGAAAATTTCGATCTTTGATGCTTCATTTGGTAGTTTTTCTAGAAATGTCGACTGTTTTCAGAGATTCCGCTTTTTTTTAATTCCTTTATTTTTATTAACATCGGGTTTTTCTGAAGATTTTGATCATTTGGAATTTGATTTTTCAGAACTTTTAACAGGTTTCTTAAAATTTGCCTTTTTCCCGACATTTTTATATCAAAATTCGATATTCAACTTTGCTAAAAATTTTGAATTTCTCTTAAAATTAGTTTAATTTCGTCTTTTCAGAAATTTCGACTTTATTCTCAAAATTCCACTTTTTAGGCTCTTCTTTCGGAAATCATTTTTTCTATCAAAATTAGGCCACTTTCTGAATATTTGTCTTTTCTTTAAATTTTGACTTTTTTAAATTTGACTAGAAATTTCATCATATTTCGCCTTATTTTCGAAATATTAACTTTTATTTCAAAATGCCATGTTTTAGTTTTTGGAACTTTCTGTACTTTTTCCTCGAAATTGGCTTTTCCTTTAAATTTCAGTTTTCTCGAAATACGTCTGTTTTCTAGTAAATTAGGTCGGCATATTATCAAAAATTAAAAATGTTGCGAAAAATATTTTTGGGTAATTTCGAGAAAAAGATTTCTTGTACATTCAATTTCTTTATTGAAATTTAAATATTATGTCAAAATTAGAATAAAAAAGTAAACATTTCGAGAAAAGCGTTTTTGGAAATTGCAAATTTTTTCACAACATTTGGTCTTTGGAAATATTTTGGCATATTTAGAAATTTCGAGTTCTTCTAAAAGGTTGGGTTTTTATTCAATTTCGGTTTTCTAAAAAATCCTTTCCCAAAATAGGGTTTTTTCAAAAAAATTGGTCACTTTGGAAATTACGACTTTATTCTACATTTTTCTCTCAAAATTGAACTTTCATTTTTTTAATATTCGTTTTTTTCTGATTTTTTTTCAAATTTAAGTTTCCGAAAATTTCATGTTTCTCAAAAGTTGTCTTATTCTGGAAGTTTTGACTCGTACTAGAAATAGGGATGTTTTATGCTTCTGAAAATTTCCGTTTACAGTGAAAAATTTTTCGTAAAGTTCCAACTTTTTTTGAAAATTACATCTTTTTTTCACAAAATTCTACCTTTAAAAATATAATTTTTTCGAATTTTCAACAATTTTTGAGATTTTTCGAAAGGTTAGAATTTTATTTTAAACACGAATTTCTAAACATTCCAACTTTTTCCCAAAATTCGTTTTTCCTCGTCTCTTTCAAAATCAAAAATTTGATTGATTGATTGATTGATTTTGAAAATGTTCACTTTTCTTTAAGAGATTTCAAGCTTTTTCTCGACATTTGGACGGTATTTTTTAAAATCGTTATTTTTTGAAATCTTCAAAATTTGTAAGTTTTTAAAGTTTTCCGAAAGGATCGGTTTTTATTTTAGATTTAATTTTCTGGCTGTTTTCGCAAAGTTTGACTCTATTTCTAAATTTCTAAGTTAATCTGAAAATTCGATTACTCAGTTCATGTAGTTAAATGAAAATATACAAACACTTGGAACGTTTTCCGGTTTTCTTTTTTAATCAATTTTTCAAAATGATTCTTCCCCCTCCCTGAACTAAATCCTGCCTACGCTTATGAATTTCAATGATGATGCTTGACTAGAAATGCAGAGTCATAAATATATTTGGACTTTTAAAATTGTTTATTGGAAACTAAGAAAAATTAATAAACACAAAGATTTGTTTTGATGGAACGGACCGGTTCTTGGGTATCTTCAAAAAAATCCTTCTTGGCTTCAGAGGACAAGTGTTGTCCTTCAATTTTTAAACACAAAGATAACAAACTATTAATCATGATAAATAAGGTGCATTAATGTCCTAAAAGGGTCAGGGATTTAGAAATGATGACGACTGCTCTAATATAAAAGCATAATCCGACGACAGTTGACAGCTGAAATAAAACACGGGAATTCCCCGAATCGCAAACACGAAGAAAATGGAGTACTATCAGATTTTGTTTAGACTTGCAGTTGGCAGCACTTGTGGCACTGGTACGAAATTTCGTCAATGTGAAAGAGAAGGAAAGGAACATTCATTGGAGCGAATAAGACAGATATCAGCGCGATAACTACCACGTAAGGGAGCAGCGAGTCCAGTTTTATAATGCGCGGTTAAGGCTCGAATTCAAATCAACATTAGAAATCGTGCTATTGCGCGAGGCCCCCTACAAGAGCGAGGCCCCGGGCGGTTGCCCTGCTTGCCACCCCCAAAGGCCGCCCCTGCAACCTGTAAAAAGTCGAACAACATCGTTCATTTTCGAACTATGTTGTATGCGTACGGTATGTGAATATTCTTCATAAATTATCAAATCATCGTAACTTGGGCTCAATTTGGAACTCTCCAAAAGCTGCTCTGCTTGGAGCAATTTAAAACCCTTAAAATATTAGAAGGTTGTTACATTATCATTTATTGAAATAACGTCACAATTGTGCACAACAAACGACACGTTATCCACAAATTTCAATATTAAACGAACCATTACTTGCTCCAATTAAATCAGACGTAATTATTTGGTGCAGCAGACCATAAAAGATTTATTTGCTGCCCAATTTGTAAACAAGCGCCAAAATTTCATATCGTTACAAGAGCGAATGCATTACCCGAAAGTCTGGTTTTTATTGCCCTCCATCAGATCGAAAGACTGGTGTTTTATCCTAGTAAAAAGCCGGTGGGTCGACATTGTAGTTCTAAATCTTCATGGCGAACGACATTTATCCAAATTGGCCCGAAAAAGGGACACTCGCGGGTCACTACAAGCTGAGGCTAAACCGTAATGCCTTCGCTTCCGTCTCATTTGCCGAATTAGCCAAATTTGTGTTTTTCACTGCCACCTGTTTGCCTGTCTCTTTCTTTCGCAAGCGATCGACAATAAATCTTATATGTAGGTCATTGTTGGATTTTTCGATTGTTGGCGCTAAAAGCGAGTATTTGTAAAGGTAAATTTAATTATACCGAATTCGTTGGTTAATTAGTA
>CM053330.1:39870943-39878443 GCA_028583605.1 Dastarcus helophoroides | reverse complement strand
AAAACATCGAAATTTCTAAAGTTTAAATTTAAAAAATAAGCGAAATTTGAAAAAAATTGAAAGTTTGCAAAAAGTTGATATTTTCAAAAATAATTCAAATTTAAAAATAGTCGACATTTTGAGGAATGTTGAAAGTAAACATTTTTAAAACATTTCAAATTTTGAAAGAAGAGAAATATTAAAAACTCGAAATTTTAAAAAACTAACATTTTCACAATTTAGCTTTCAAAATGTCTACATTTTTAATAAATTATGAATTTTTAAGGGGGATGGAAGTTTTTAAAAGATGTCGAAATTTTCAAAAGAGCCAAGATTTTAATCTTAGAAAAAACTGAAACCTTGAAAATTCGAATTTTTTCAAAAAACTAGAACGTTTTGGAACATTTGGTCAAAACTTAATCAAAAGTCGAAATTTTGAAAAAAGAACCAATTTTGAGGAAGTAATACTTGTTAACAGACGAAGTTGTTAATAATAATTATTATTGGTAATGATTAACAATATAAATTTTCAAACAATTAAAATTTTGAAAATATTCAAAATTTTTCAAAAATCAAACTTTCAAAAATCACAATTTGGGAAAATATCGATTTTTTACAAAATCTGACGCTTTAAAAACATCGAAATTCTCAAAGTTTAAATTTTAAAAAAAGCGAAATTTGGAAAAAATTGAAAGTTTGCAAAAAGTTGATGATTTCAAAAATAATTCAAATTTAAAAATAGTCGACATTTTGAGGAATGTTGAAAGTAAACATTTTTAAAACATTTCAAATTTTGAAAGAAGAGAAATATTAAAAAAGTCGAAAATTTAAAAAACTGACATTTTGACAATTTAGCTTTTAAAAATTTTACATTTTTAAAAAATTATGAATTTTTAAGGCCGGTGGAAGTTTTTAAAAGATGTTAAAATTTTCAAAAGTGCCAAGATTTTAATCTCTAGAAAAACTGAAACCTTGAAAATTCGAAATTTTTCAAAAAACTAGAACGTTTTGGAACATTTGGTCAAAACTTAATCAAAAGTCGAAATTTAACAAAAATGGGAAAATTTTTCGAAAAATGCAAATGCTGACAGAATGTCGAAATTTTCAAATAAAATCCAAATTTTCAAAAAAAATCTAAACCTAAAAAATTCAAAATTAAAAAAACGTGATTTTTAATAAGGTACAAATTTTTGAAATAATTTAAACTTTAAAAGTCTAAATTTTAAAAAAGTAACAAATTTTTAAAAAGTCAAAAATTTAAGAAGAAATCAAAAGCTTCTTAAAAAATAGAGTCCAAATTTTGACAAAAAGTCAATTTTTTAAAATAATCGTCGACGTTTTTAGAAATAAAAATTTTTAAAAAGTAACAATTTTTAAAACATTTAAAATTTAAAAAAAAAGAGATATTTTGAGAAAGTCAAACATTTAAAAATCTGATATTTTGAAAACAATTTGGCTTTAAAAATTCTACATTTTTAAAAAATCATGAATTTCTAGGACTGAAATTTTTTAAAAGATGTCAAAATTTGAAAAGAAACAAGGTTTTAAAAAGACTAAATTTTAGAAAATAATTTAAATTTTGAAAAGACTAGACATTTTTAGAAAAGTTAGTCAAAACGTAAAGAAAAGTCAAAATTTAAAATAGAGGAAATTTTTTCGAAAAATGCAAATGCTGACAGAATGTCAAAATTTTCAAATAAAATCTAAATTTTTGAGAAAAATCTAAACCTTGAAAAATCAAAATTAAAAAATAAACGATATTCTTAAAAAGTACAAATTTTTGAAAAAATTTAAACTTTTAAAGTCTAAATGTTGAAAAAAGGTTCAAAATGTAAAAATTTTTAAAACATTTCAAATTTTAAAATAAGAGAAATTTTAAAAAAGTCAAAAATTTAAAAAGCTGACATTTTGACAATTTAGCTTTTAAGAATCCTACATTGTAAAAAAATTGTGAATTTTAAGGGGGTGGAAGTTTTTAAAACATGTTAACATTTTTAAAAGAGCCAAGATATTAATCTTTACAAAAAACTGAAACCTTGAAAAATCGAATTTTTTAAAAAACTAGAAAGTTTTGGAACATTTGGTCAAAAGGTAATCAAAAGTCAAAATTTAATTAATATGGAAACATTTTTCGAAAAATGCAAATGCTGACAGAATGTCGACAATTTTTAAATAAAATCTAAATTTTCAAAAAAAATCTAAAGCTTAAAAATTCAAAATTAAAATAAAGATATTTTTAATAAAGTACAATTTTTTGAAAAAAATTAATTTTTAAAAGTCTAAATTTTGAAAAAAGTAAAAATTTTAAAAGAGTCTAAAACCTGAGAAGAAATCAAAAGCTTCTTAAAAAGGAGAGTCCAAATTTTGACAAAAGGTCAAATTTTTAAAAATAATCGTCGACGTTTTTAGTAATAAAAATGTTTAAAATGTTACAATTTTTAAAACATTTCAAATTTTGAAAAAAAGAGATATTTTGAGAAAGTCAAAAATTAAAAAATCTGACATTTTTTAAAAAATCATGAATTTCTAAGAGTAAAATTTTTTAAAAGATGTCAAAATTTTCAAAAAAAACAAGGTTTTAAAGAGACTAAATTTTGGAAAATAATTGAAATCTTGAAAAATCGAAATCTGGAAAAATCGAAATTTTGAAAAGACTAGAAATTTTTGGAAAAGTTAGTCAAAACGTAAACAAAAGTCAAAATTAAAATAAAGAGGAACATTTTTCGAAAAATGCAAATGCTGACAATGTTGAAATTTTCAAATAAAATCAAAATTTTTGAAAAAAATCTAAACCTTGAAAAATCAAAATTAAGAAATGAACGATATTCTTAAAAAGTACAAATTTTTGAAAAAATTTAAACTTTTAAAGTCTAATGTTCCTCTTGATCCTCTTCCTCTTCCTCTTACTCTTACTTTTACTCCTACTCTTGCTCTTGCTCTTGCTCTTGCTCTTGCTCTTGCTCTTGCTCTTGCTCTTGCTCTTGCTCTTGCTCTTGCTCTTGCTCTTGCTCTTGCTCTTGCTCTTGCTCTTGCTCTTGCTCTTGCTTTCTCTCTTCTCTCTTTCTCTCTTTCTCTCTTTCTCTCTTCTCCTTTTTCTCTCTTCTCTCCTTTCTCTCTTTCTCTCTCTTCTCTCTTTCTCTCTTTCTCTTTCTCTTTCTCTTTCTCTTTCTTTTTCTTCTTTCTCTTTCTCTTTCTCTTTCTTTTTCTCTCTTTCTCTTTCTCTTTCTCTTTCTCTTCCTTTCTACCTTCCTTTTCCTTCTCCTTTCCCTCTTCCTTTTCCTCTTTCTCTTTCTCTTCAACTTCCTTTTCCTATTTCTTTTCTTCTTCCTCTTCCTCTTCAACTTTCTCTTCCTCTTCCTCTTATTCTTCCTGTTCCTCTTTTTCTTCCTTTTCAACTTTCTCTTTCTCTTCCTGTTCCTGTTCCTCTTCCTCTTCCTCTTCCTCTTCCTCTTCCTCTTCCTCTTCCTCTTCCTCTTCCTCTCCTCTTCCTCTTCCCTCTTCCTCTTCCTCTTTCTCTTTCTCTTTCTCCTTTCCTCCTTCTCTTTCTCTTTCTCTTCTCTTCTCTTCTCTTTCTCTTTCTCTTTTTCTTTCTCTTTCTCTTTCTCTGTCTCTTCTCTTTCTCTTTCTCTTCCTCTTTCTCTTCCTCTTCCTCTTCATCTTCCTCTTCATCTTCCTCTTTCTCTGTCCTCTTCAACGTCCTGCTTCTCTCCTCTTTTTCCTTAATTTCTCTTCCCCTTCCTCTTATTCTTTCTCTTCCTGTTGTTCCTCTTTCTCTTTAACTTTCTCTTCTCTTTATATTCCTCTTCCTCTTCCTCTTCCTCTTCCTCTTCCTCTCCCTCTTCCTCTCCCTCTCCCTCTCCCTCTCTCTATCTCTATCTCTATCTCTATCTCTATCTCTATCTCTATCTCTATCTCTATCTCTATCTCTATCTCTATCTCTATCTCTATCTCTATCTCTATCTCTATCTCTTATCTCTATCTCTATCTCTATCTCTATCTCTATCTCTATCTCTATCTATCTATCTCTATCTCTATCTCTATCTCTATCTCTATCTCTATCTCTATCTCTATCTCTATCTCTATCCTATCTCTTTCCTCTTCTCTTCTCTTCTTCTCTTCCTCTACTCTTCTCTTCTCTTCTCTTCTCTTCTCTTCTCTTCTCTTCTCTATCTCTTTCACTCTCTATCTCTTCTTTCTCTTCTCTATTTCTATCCCTTCTCTATCTCTACTCTTCCTTCTTATTCTACTCTATCCTCTTTATCTTTCTCTTTCTCTTTCTCTTCTCTTTCCTCTTCCTTTCCCTTTCCTCTTCCCTTTCCCTTCCCTTTCCTCTTTCCCTCTTCCCTTTCCCTTTCCCTTTCCTCTTTCCTTTCCTCTTTCCTTTCCTCTTTCCTCTTCCCTTCCCTTTCCCTTTCCTCTTTCCTCTTCCCTTTCCCTTTCCTCTTCCCTTTCCCTTCCCTTTCTTCCTCTTCCCTTCCCTTTCTCCTTTCTTTCCTCTTCCTCTTTCTCTTTCTCTTCCTCTTCCTTTTTTCCTCTTCCTCTTCTCTTCTCTTTCTTCTCTTTTTCTTCTTCCTCTTTCTCTTTCTCTTCTCTCTTCTTTCTCTTCTTCTCTTCCTCTTCCTCTTCCTCTTCCTCTTCCTCTTCTTCTTCTTCTTTCTCTTTCTCTTTCTCTTCCTCTTCCTCTTCCTTTTCCTCTTTCTGTTCCTTTTTCTGTTCCTCTTCCTCCTTCCTGTTCCTCTTCCTCTTCCTCTTCCTTTTTCCCTTCCTCTTCATCTTCGTTTTTCTCTCCCTCTTCCTCTTCCTCTTCAACGTCCTGCCTCTCTTCCTTTTTCTCCTTAATTTTCTCTTCCCCTTCCTCTTATTTTTTCTCTTTCTCTTGTTCGTCTTTCTCTTTAACTTTCTCTTCCTCTTTTTATTCCTCTTCCTCTTCCTCGTTTTTTTCTCTTCCTCTTCCTCTTCCTCTTCCTCTTCCTCTTCCTCTTCCTCTTCCTCTTCCTTTTCCTCTTCCTCTTCCTCTTCTTCTTCCTCTTCCTCTTCCTCTTTCTCTTTCTCTTTCTCTTCCTCTTTCTCTTCATCTTCCTCTTCATCTTCCTCTTTCTTTTCCTCTTCCTCTTCCCCTTCCTTTTCCTCTTCCTCTTCCTCTTTCTTTTCCTCTTCCTTTTTCTCTTCCTCTTTCTCTTTCTTTTCCTTTTCCCCTTCTTCTTCTTAAATTTTTAAAGTCTAAATGTTGAAAAAAGGTAACAGATTTTAAAAGGTCAAAAATTTGAGAAAAAGTCAAAAGTTTAAAAAGTCCAAATTTTAATAGAAGATAAAAATTTTGATATAACATCAATATTTAAAAAAATGAAATTACCGAAAAAAATCGAAAATTTTGGACTCTGTTTTTGAAAATTTATACTTTTTTAAAAATTTCAATTTTTCAAAATATTTAATTATCAAAAATTTTGTATTAAAATTTCGAAAAATGCCGACATTTTTGATAAAGTTGAAATTTAAGTGAACCGTTTTTAAAATTCTAAATTTTTAAAAAAAGTCGAAATTTTTATTAAAAAAAATCGTAATTTTGAAATAAGTATATTTAAAAAAAAATTCAATCATTTAAAAAATATGACATCATTTTCACAATCAAAATGTTTAAAAAGTTGAAATTTTGAAAAAGTACGAGAAATGTATACAGTTGACTTTGGAAAACTCTTTTTTGGTGCAACGACTGGTCCTTGGTTATCTTCAAAAATTGAAATACAAATCTTGTCCCCTGAAACCAAGAAAGATTAAAAAACACAACAAAGGTTGCTACACTGCATCTTTCTTCGCACTAAGGAATAAAATCAGAGTCGAAAGATAGCTTCCTCTTACAATTTTGGTGGAATCGACTGGTTCTTGATTATCTTCAAAAATTGAAATACGAATATTGTCCCCTGAAACCAAAAAAGATTTAAAAAACACGACAAAGATTGCTCTACTACATCTTTCTTCGCAATAGGGGTTACCTTGTCAAACAGCAAGTTTCATATTTGTCGCCCCAAGTTACGATGACTCAATAGTAGGTGAAGAATATCCATATGTCAAAAGCAAATAAAATCGATGTTTTTCCTGACACTTAGGGTTACCATGTCAAACAGCAAGGTACATATTTCTCAATCCAAGTTACGATGATTTAAAAATGCGTGAAGAATATCTACATACCATACGTATACAAAATCGTTGAAGAGCTCTAATGAAACTAAAATTACCATAAATCAACAATATACTTTAGTTTTTTCCTCTCCTTCTTCTTCTTTTTTTTTCTTCTTCTTATTCTTCTTTGTTCAACTAAATATAGCACAAATGGGAGGACAAAACGATGAAAGGCTTAGTCGCAATCCTGCGGCGCATTTGTTTGAATACGATTTTTACGAGATAACTGGTAAAGAAATCAAAATAGTCATAGAGCCAGGAATACAACTAGAATATAATTAGGGAGGTAAAATGTCTTTATAGGTTTTACTATTTCATGAAAATGTCAACAGTTAACTTTAAAAAACTATATCTTTCTTTGCACTCGGAATTATCATGTCAAACAACAAGCTTCATATTTGTCGACCCAAGTTACGATGATTTAATAATTTGTGAAGAATATCCACATACTATACGAATACAAAATTGTTGGAAATTAAAATCACCATAAATCAACAATATGTTTTCTTCCTTATTAAAAATCAACCAAATATAGCACAAACGAAAAGACGTAACGACGTAATGCTTAGTTACAATCCTGTTGGGCATGTGTTCGACCACAATTCCTGCGAGTAAATGAAAAAAAAAATCGACATTGAGGGCCAAAAGTAGCTATAACAAAACTAAAATAAGTTTACCTAAATAAATTTAGCAGTTCGTTTATTTAGGGGCGGGTTGCACCCTAGTAGATTTCCAGATGTTAAGAAATACACTTTGTTGTCAAAAAGTGTGAATAATTGTTGTAAGAAAGTGTAAATAATGTGCCTACGACAGGAGTCAATACAAAACAATTTACCAATTTGTCGAATTACAGATCCTTCGCGACAATGTAGGACGCGACGAAAAGTCAAAATAAAACGCAATCTCAATCTTCCGAGAAATATGGGAAAAGATCGCGAATGAATGAATATCTTGGGGTTGCATTGTTACAAAGCGGCGCTCTAAATCTAAGGTGCAAGACATCGATTTGGTAGAAAGAGGCAATTTCTTGGAGCACGGCTGAATTACCGAAAATAGTTCGAGTGTGAATTACGACATTTTGCAGTCTTTGTAGCCGGTCATGAGTGAAATTCATCCCGTATTCGGTCCCGTCTTTAATTTGCTTCATGTACCTGAAATGACACCTCGGTTTTTACTGCCCCCTTCGCGGAACCCAGGCTCGGCTTCCATCGAATCTACCGTCGGCAGATTCGACGATATTTATAACACAACCAAAGCAGTAGTTGTGGCGAATCGCAGTTGCAGTTGTGGTAACTGTTTCAAATTTCGTTTGTCTACAATAGAAAACCTATGACAGATGGTTGA